>JAAKHE010000181.1:456769-469039 GCA_011039315.1 Vitis labrusca | reverse complement strand
TTTACATCTTCTTTTAAAGCTAACATCCATAAGAAAATCACCTATTTTCCTAATTTGAATATCACTTGTGTTTGCGAAAACCCTTCCCAGTGAACGATCCTAGAACCACCATGCTATAGTAGCTTGGCTACTTTAGTAATAGTATCTAAGGTATAAATTTTGTTGATACGCCTTTAAAGCTAAGCTACCATGAGTCGAATCATTTATCACCGAGAGTCACTTCTTTTCCATTTAAAGCCCTGAGCTCACTACCTAGAGTCGTTTTTCTAATATATGACATAGAGTCATTTCTTTTCTATTTACAGCCCTAAGTTCACGACCCAATGTCGTTTTTTCTCATTTATCACCCATAGTCATTTCATTTCCATATAGATCCCTAAGCTCATGACCTAGAGTCCTTTCTTTTGCATTTAGAGCCCTAAGCTCACGACCAAGAGGCGTTTTTCTCATTTATGATCCAAAGTCATTTCTTTTACATTTAGAGCCCTGAGCTCATGACCCAGAGTGGTTTTTCTCATTTATGACCTAAAGTCATTTCTTTTTAATTTGGAGCCTTGACCTCACGACATAGAGTCATTTTTTCTCGTTTATGACCGAGAGTCATTTCTTTTCCATTTAGAGCCTTGAGCTCACGACCCAGAGTCATTTTTCTCATTTATGACACAGAGTCATCTTTTCCATTTACAGTTCTCAGCTCAGGACCTAAAGTCCTCAGCTCACGACCTAAAGTCGTTTTTCTCATTTATGACCCATAGTCATTTCTTTTCCATTTAGAGCCCTCAGCTCATGAACCAAAGTCATTTTTCTCATTTATGACCCATGGTCATTTCTTCTCCATTTACAGCCTGGAGCTCAGGACCGAGAGTCACTTCTTTTCCATTTAGAGCCTAGAGTCATTTTTCTAATCTATGACACAGAGTCATTTCTTTTTTATTTAGAGCCCTAAGCTCACGACCCAATGTTGTTTTTTCTCATTTATCACCCATAGCCATTTCATTTCCATTTAGATCCCTAAGCTCATGACCTAGAGTCGATTTTCTCAATTATGACCCAGAGTCATTTCTTATAAATTTAGAACCTTAAGCTCACGACCTAGAGGCGTTTTTCTCATTTATGACCCAAAGTCATTTCTTTTACATTTAGAGCCCTGAGCTCATGACCTAGAGTGGTTTTTCTCATTTATGACCCAAAGTCATTTCTTTTCAATTTAGAGCCCTAAGCTCACGACCTAGAGTCATTTTTTCTCATTTATGATCGAGAGTCATTTCTTTTCCATTTAGAGCCTTCAGCTCATGACCCAGAGTCGTTTTTCTCATTTATGACACAGAGTCATCTTTTCCATTTACAGCCCTCAGCTCATGACCTAAAGTCGTTTTTCACATTTATGACCCATAGTCATTTCTTTTCCATTTAGAACCCTTAGCTCATGAACTAGAGTCATTTTTCTCATTTATGACCCATGGTCATTTCTTTTCCATTTAGAGCCTGGAGCTCACAACCGAGAGTCGTTTTTCTCATTTATCACCGAGAGTCACTTTTTTCCCATTTAGAGCACCGAGCTCACTACCTAGAGTCGTTTTTCTAATCTATGACACATAGTCATTTTTTATCTATTTAGAGCCCTAAGCTCATGACCCAATGTCGTTTTTTCTCATTTATGACCCATAGTCATTTCATTTCCACATGTATCCCTAAACTCGTGACCTAGAGTCGATTTTCTCAATTATAACCCAGAGTCCTCTCTTTTGCATTTAGAGCCCTAAGCTCATGACCCAGAGTCGTTTTTCTCATTTATCACCGAGAGTCACTTCTTTCCCATTTAGAGCATCGAGCTCACAACCTAGAGTTATTTTTCTAATCTATGACACAAAGTCATTTTTTTTCTATTTAGAGCCCTAAGCTCATGAGCCAATGTTGTTTTTTCTCATTTGTGACCCATAGTCATTTCATCTCCATATATATCCCTAAACTCATGACCTAGAGTCGATTTTCTCAATTATAACCCATAGTCCTTTCTTTTGCATTTAGAGCCCTAAGCTCATGACCCAGAGGCGTTTTTCTCATTTATGACCCGAAGTCATTTTCTTTTACATTTAGAGCCTTGAGCTCACAACCCAGAGTGGTTTTTCTCATTTATGACCCAAAGTCATTTCTTTTCAATTTAGAGCCCTAAGCTCACGACCTAGAGTCATTTTTTTCTCATTTATGACCAAGAGTCATTTCTTTTCCATTTAGAGCATTGAGCTCACGACCTAGAGTGGTTTTCTCATTTATGACACAGAGTCATCTTTTCCATTTATAGCCCTCAGCTCACGACCTAAAGTCGTTTTTCTCATTTATGACCCATAGTCATTTCTTTTCCATTTAGAGCCCTCAGCTCATGAACCAGAGTCATTTTTCTCATTTATGACCCATGGTCATTTCTTTTATATTTAGAGCCTTGAGCTCACGACCTAGAGTTGTTTTTCTCGTGTATGACCTAGTGTAATTTGTTTTCCAATTCGAGCCTAAAGCTCACTACTCTGAGTCGTTTTTCTCATTTATGACCTAGAGTCATTTTTTTTTTTTCAATTTAAAGCTTTGAGCTCATGATCTTTATTTGTTTTTCACATTTATGACCTAGAGTCATTTCTTTTCCATTTAGAGCCTTAAGCTCATGACCTAGAGTCGTTTTTCTCATTTATGAACTAAAGTCAGTTCTTTTCCATTTATAACCCTAAGCTCACGACCTAAAGTCATTTTTTCTCATTTATGACTCGTAGTCATTGATTACTACTCAAAAAGTGTTATTTTGTAGTTTGTAACTAACTCTTTTAAACACTTTTGAGTAGTAGTTATTACCTTTTAACTCAATTAGCATATTAAGTACCTTTGCAATCGTTTCTAATCAAATTGTGTTAAGTTTTGGTGTTTTTGATAGTATTTTGATCACCAAAGCAATACAAGATTGAGGAGAGTTCTATAGAATCCATGGCAAAGCAATTGGAAGCTCATTTACATGAAGAACCCAAGCTTTGAAGCTTTATAGTCCTTTGTCAAAAGCAAATCATGAATGCAAGGAGGGAAAACAAACAGAGAAATCTAACATGAAGAATTCGAGAGGATAGAAACTATTGGACACTTTTGGAGCAATTCCTAGAGTTCATTTCATGTATACTATATGTCGTTTCGAAGCTGGGGAAGTCAGAAATCCAACGCTTCAAATGGTGCACGAATCAGAGTTGAAATGAAGAAGTTAGAGCCATTGGAAGCCAATCACACCAAGTTGAAGGCCAATTTCGCAACTACGAAATCAGCCTTTGGTTGCGAAATCACAAGGTGATCGTTGCGAAATCAGCCTTTGGCTGCGAAATGGAGACCTTCAGCTTGCGAAATTTCGCAGCCCATCTTGCATGCCTACAAAATCCTCCTGAGTGCTTCCAGATATTTGCGACCGACACTTTTAGATTTTTTTCTTCAGATATTTGTTGTTTAAATCCCTATTTTCTCCTTGTAATCCACCAATCATAGGATTCCTTAGTTAGTAAGTAAGAACAAAGGGTGAATAACCTCATATATATTGTTTGTAATTTTCATTACACAGATATCTCGAGAGCTTGTTCTCAGAGACCACTTTTTGTATAGTTTTGAAGGAAGTAATATACAAAGCTTTGCTCTGCCTTACCTACTCACTTTGATTGTATTTTTCTTACTAGCCAAACAAGCTCTGAGGATGTTTCCTCAGAGAATGAGTGGCTAGACTTTTTGTCTCTTGGAGCTAAGGTAGCTAGGTAAGGTACCGAGTGCAAGAATTGGATGTTTTGTTGTTTCAGTTATTAATGAAGAGAAAGTGTGACCCGTTAATGGTTTCTATGTTTTTAGTTAACTTAAAACGCCTTTAAATCACCTGGGCCAACACTTGGTAAGGCAAGTGATCTCCATCCATTGAGATGCACTAGTTTACCTCTTGCGAGCCTTTGGGAGGTGATTAGAAGGTAGGATTTTCTAGAATTGCCAACACTTGGTAAGCTTTTGGACTCTAAGGAGACATCCATTAGTTATCTCTTGTGAGCTTGAGAAGGAAAATCCAAGGTTAATGATCACCTTGAATGGAAAATGCTAGGTGAGAGGCACGAGCCATTGCAAGATGAATCAATGAGAGGGATTTAATGTTGGAATCCATAAAAGGGAAGCATCTGTACCACACCGGTTAGAGAAATAACTATATGTGAATTCTCTAATGCGAGAAAAAGATTCAAGTGACCGGAACTCTATTTTTGTATGAGGAGCCTGACCCCAGTGATCCTAAAACTCCAAGAAACACTTTTCTTTATAATTAATTCCCATTACTTTCTTTTTAGTTAGCTTAAAACCAATCATTTTTAAACCAAAGTTTATGTTTTCTTTTGAAGCTAACCTTGAAATGAAAAAGCATCAATTCAACTTTGAATTAATGTCAATAGTAAGTTGAAAACCCTTCCCAGTGAACGATCCTAGAGCCACTATGCTATGCTAGCTGAGGCTATCCTAGTACATGGTGATATAGGTTATAAATTTTGTTGATTACTCCTGTCTGAGGGCCAAAATCAAGGTACACCAACTGGGCATGAAATCAGTCATTCCATTTCAAAATAGATTCCTAAGCTCACAGCCTAGAGTCGATTTTCTCATTTATGACCCAGAAGCCCATCTTTTCCATGCCCTAAGCTCACAACCTAGACTCGTTTTTCTCATTTATGGCCCAAAGTCATTTCTTTTACATTTAGAGCCCTTAGCTCACGACCTAAAGTCATTGTTCACATTTATGACCAAGAGTCATTTCTTTTCCATTCAACACCTTAAGCTCACGACCTAGTGTCAATTTTTTCTCATTTATGACCGAGAGTCATTTCTTTTCCATTTAGAGCCTAGAGCTCACGACCTAGAGTTGTTTTTCTCATTTATGACCCATAGTCATTTCTATTCCATTCTGAACCCTCAGCTCATGACCTAGAGTTGTTTTTATCATTTGTGACCCAAAGTCATTTCCTTTCCATTCAGAGCCTCGAGCTCACAACCTAGAGTTGTTTTTCTCATTTATGACCTAAAGTAATTTCTTTTCCATTTAGAGCTCTGAGCTCACTACCTAGAGTCGTTTTTTTTCATTTATGACCCAGAGTAATTTCTTTTCCATTTATAGGTCTGAGCTCACAACCTTTATTTGTGTTTCTCATTTATGACCTAGACTAATTTCTTTTCCATTTAGAGCCCTGAGCTCACAACCCAGAGTCGTTTTTCACATTTATGACCTAAAGTCATTTTGTTTCCATTTAGAGTCCTAAGCTCACGACCTAGAGTCATTTTTCTCATTTATGAACTAGAGTAATTTCTTTTTCACTTAGAGCCCTGAGCTCATGACTCGGAGTTGTTTTTCTCATTTATGACCCAGAGACATTTCGTTTCCATTTAGAGCTCGGAGGTCACGACTTAGAGCCGTTTTTCTCATTTATGACTCGTAGTAATTTGTTTTCCATTTAGAGCCCTCAGCTCTTGACCTAGAGTCGTTTTTCTCATTTGTAACCCAAAGTCATTTCTTTTCCATTTAGAGCCTCGAGCTCATGACCCATAGTCGTTTTTCTCATTTATGACATAGAGTAATTTCTTTTCCATTTAGAGCCCTGAGCTCATGACCTAGAGTCGTTTTTCTCATTTATGACCCATAGTCATTTCATTTCCATTTTGAGCCTTCAGCTCATGACCCATAGTCGTTTTTCTCATTTGTGACCCATGGTCATTTCTTTTCCATTTAGAGCCTTGAGCTCATGACCCACAGTCATTTTTCTAATTTATGACCCAAAGACATTTCTACTCCATTTATAGGCCTAAGCTCAAGACCCAAAGTCATTTTTCTCATTTATGACCTAGAGTCATTTTTCTCATTTATGACCTAGAGTCGTTTTTCTCATTTATGACTTAGAGTCATTTTGTGTCCATTTTAAGCCTAGAGCTCATGACCTATAGTCGTTTTTCTCATTTATGATCCATAGTCATTCCATTTCTAAGCTTATGACCCAGAGTCATTTTTCTCTTTTATGACCCAGACTCATTTTGTTTCCATTTAGAGCCCAGAGCTCACAAGCCAAAATCGTTTTTCTCATCTATCACCTAGAGTCATTTGCTTTCCATTTAGAGCCCTGAGCAAACTACCAAGAGTCGTTTTTCTCATCTATGACCCAAAGTCATTTCTCTTCCATTTAGAGCCCTGAGCTCACGACTTAATGTCCTTTTTCTAATTTATGACCCATAGTCATTTCGTTTCCATATAGATCCTTAAGCTCACGACATAGAGTCGATTTTCTCATTTATGACCCATAGTCCTTTCTTTTCCATGCCCTAAGCTCACGACCTAGAGGCGTTTTTGTCATTTATGACCCAAAGACATTTATTTTACATTCAGAGCCCTCTGCTCATGACCCAGAGTCATTTTTCTCATTTATGACCCAAAGTCATTTGTTTTCCATTCAAAGCCCTGATCGCACAACCTACAGTCATTTTTTTCTCATTTATGACCAATAATAATTTCTTTTCCATTTAGAGCCTTGAGCTCACGACCTAGAGTCGTTTTTCTCATTTATGACCCATAGTCATTTCTTTTCCATTTAGAGCCCTCAACTCATGTCCCAGAGTCGTTTTTCTCATTTGTGACCCAAAGTTATTTCCTTTCCATTTAGAGCCTCGAGCTCACAACCTTTATTCGTTTTTCTCATTTATGACCTTGAGTCATTTCTTTTCCATTTAGAGCCTTGAGCTCACGACCCCAACTCATTTTTCACATTTATGACCTAGAGTAATTTCTTTTCCATTTAGAGCCCTAAGCTCACGACCCATAGTCGTTTTTCTCATTTATGAACTATAATCATTTCTATTCCATTCTGAACCTTGAGCTCACGACCTATAGTCATTTTTCTAATTTACAATCCAAAGTCATTTCTTCTTCATTAAGAGCCCTGAGCCCGAGACCCAAAATTGTTTTTCTCATTTATAACCTAGAGTCATTTTTCTAGTTTATTACCGATAGTCATTTCGTTTCCATTTTGAGCCAGGAGCTCATGACCTAGAGTTTTTTTTCTCATTTATGACCCATAGTCATTCCTTTTTTGAGCTCACGACCTAGAGCGATTTTTCTCGTTTATGACCCAGACTCATTTCTTTACCATTTATAACCTTGAGCTCACGACCTAGAGGAATTTTTCTCATTTATGACCGAGAGTCATTTCTTTTCCATTTAGAATCCTGAGCTCACGACCAGGAGTCATTTTTCTCATTTATGACCTAGAGTCATTTCTTTTCCATTTAGAGCCTTGAGCCCACAACCTAAAGTCATTTTTCTCATTTATGACCCAGAGTCATTTCGTCTCCATTTAGAGCCCGGAGCTCACAACCAAAAGTCGTTTTTCTTATCTATCACCTAGAGTCATTTGCTTTCCATTTGGAGCCTTGAGCTCAATACCAAGAGTCGTTTTTCTCATCTATGACCCAAAGTCATTTTTCTTCCATTTAGAGCCTTGAGCTCACGACTTAATGTTGTTTTTTTCTAATTTATGACCCATAGTTATATCGTTTCCATATAGATCCCTAAGCTCACGACCTAGAGTCGATTTTCTTATCTATGGCTCAGAGTCCTTGCTTTTCCATGGCCTAAGCTCACGACCTAGACGCGATTTTGTCATTTATGATCCAAAGTCATGTCTTTTACATTTAGAGCCCTCTGCTCATGACCTAGAGTCATTTTTCTCATTTATGACCCAGAGTCATTTCGTTTCCATATAGATCCCTAAGCTCACGACCTAGAGTCGATTTTCTCATTTATGACCCAAAGTCCTTACTTTTCCATGCCCTAAGCTCACAACCCAGAGGCTTTTTTCTCATTTATGACCCAGAGTCATTTCTTTACCATTCAAAACCCTGAACTCATGACATAGAGTCCTTTTTTTTTGGTTTATGACTAAGAATCATTTCTTTTCCATTTCGAGCCTTGAGGTCACGACTTAGAGTTGTTTTTCTCATTTATGAAATAGAGTCATTTTTTCCATTTAGAGCCTTAAGCTCATGACCTAGAGTCGTTTTTCTTATTTGTGGCCCATATTCAGTTCTTTTCCATTTAGAGCCCTCGGCTCATGACCTAGAGTCATTTTCTTCATTTCTGACCAAAAGTCATTTCTTTTCCATTTAGAGCTTCGAGCTCACGACCCAGAGTCGTTTTTATCATTTATGACCAAAAGTCATTTCTTTTCCATTTAGAGCCTTGAGCTCACTACCCAGAGTTGTTTTTCTAATTTGTAACCCAAAGTCATTTTTTCTCTGTTTAGAGCCTTGAGCTCAAGAACCAAAGTCGTTTTTTTTTCATTTATAACCTAGAGTCGTTTTTCTTAGTTATGAGCCAAAGTCATTTTGTTTCCATTTTGAGCCTGGAGCTCACGACTTAGAGTCGTTTTTCTCATTTATAACCCATAGTCATTCCTTTTCTAAGCTCACGACCATGAGCCATTTTTCTCGTTTATGACCGAGACTCATTTCTTTACCATTTATAAGGCTCACGACCTAGAGGCATTTTTCTCATTTATGATCGAGAGTCATATCTTTTCAATTTAGAACCCTGAGCTCACGACTAAAAGTCGAATTTCTCATTTATGATCCAGAGTCATTTATTTTCCATTTAGAGCCCTCAGCCCACAACCTAGAGCCATTTTTCTCATTTCTGACCCAGACTCATTTTGTTTCCATTTAGAGCCCGGAGCTCACAACCCAAAGTCGTTTTTCTCATCTATCACCTACAGTCATTTGCTTTCCATTTAAAGCCCTGAGCAAACTACCAAGAGTCGTTTTTCTCATCTATGACCCAAAGTCATTTCTCTTCAATTTAGAGCCCTGAGCTCACAACTTAATGTCTTTTTTTCTAATTTATGACCCATAGTCATTTCGTTTCCATATAGATCCCTAAGCTCATGACCCAGAGGCGTTTTTGTCATTTATGACCCAAAGTCATTTCTTTTACATTTAGAGCCCTCTGCTCATGTCATAGAGTCGTTTTTCTCATTTGTGACCCAAAGTCATTTCCTTTCCATTTAGAGCCTCGAGCTCACAACCTAGAGTCGTTTTTCTCATTTATGACCCAAAGTCACTTCTTTTTCATTTAGAGCCCTCAACTCACTACCTTGAGTCATTTTTTCTCATTTATGACCCAGTGTCATTTCTTTTCCATTTAGAGCTCTAAGCTCACAACCTTTATTCGTTTATCTCATTTATGACCTTGAATCATTTCTTTTCCATTTAGAGCCCTAATCTCACGACCTAGACTCGTTTTTCACATTTATGACCTAGAGCCATTTCTTTTCCATTTAGAGCCCTAAGCTCACAACCTAGAGTCGTTTTTCTCATTTACAAACTAGAGTCACTTATTTTCCATTCAGATCCTTGAGCTCACGACCTATAGTCGTTTTTCTAATTTATGACCCAAAGTCATTTCTTCTCCATTTAGAACCCTGAGCTCACGACCTAGAGTTATTTTTCTCTTTTATGACCGAGAGTCATTTCGTTTCCATTTAGAGTCCAGAGCTCATGATCTAGAGTCATTTTTCTCATTTATCACCCAGAGTCATTTTTTTTTCCATTTAGAGCCCTCAGCTCACTACCAAGAGTCGTTTTTCTCATCTATGGCCCATAGTCATTTCCTTTCTATTTAGAGCCCTAAGCTCACAACCTAGAGTCATTTCGTTTCCATTTAGAGCCCTGATCTCATGACCTAGAGTCGATTTTCTCATTTATGACCCAGAGTCCTTTCTTTCCCATTTAGAGCCCTAAGCTCACGACCTAGAGGCATTTTTCTCATTTATGACTCAAAGTCATTTCTTTTCCATTTAGAGCCTTAAGCTCACGACCCAGAGTTGTTTTTCCCATTCATGACCCAGAGTCATTTCTTTTCCATTTAGAACCCTAGGCTGACGATCGAGAGTCATTTTTCTCATTTATGACCTAGAGTTATTTCTTTTTCTTTTAAAGCCCTAAGCTCATGACCTAGATTCGTTTTTCTCATTTATGACCCAAAGTCAGTTTTTTTCCATTTTTATCCCTGAGCTCACGAGGCAGAGTCGTTTTTCTCATTTATAATGCAGAGTCATTTCTTTTCCATTTAGAGCCGTGAGCTCACGACCTAGAGGCGTTTTTCTCAGTTATGACCCAAAGTCATTTCTTTTCCTTGTAGAGCCTTGAGCTCACGATCTAGAGTCATTTTTCTAATTTGTGACGCAAAGTCATTTCTTTTCCATTTAGAGCCCTGAGCTCACTACCCATAGTCATTTTTCTCATTTATGACCTAGAGTCATTTCTTTTCCATTTAGAGCCCTAAGCTCACGACCTAGAGTCGTTTTCCTCATTTCGGACCTAGAGTCATTTCGTTTTCATTTAGAACCTGGAGGTCAGGACCCAGAGTCATTTATCTCAATTATGACCCAGAGTTGTTTTTACCATCATGAACCAGACTCATTTCTTTTCAATTTAGAGCCCTGAGCTCACAACCTAAACTCATTTTTTTCTCATTTATTACCCAGAGTCATTTCATTTCTATTTAGAGCCATGCACTCATGACCTAGAGTCATTTTTCTCATTTATGACATAGAGTCATTTCTTTTCCATTGAAATCCCTGAGCTCATGACTCAGAGTCATTGTTTCTCATTTATGACCGAAATTCATTTCTTTTCCATTTAGAGCCCTTTGCTCACGACCTAGAGCCATTTTTTTCCGATTTATGACCCAAAGTCAATTCTTTTCAATTTGGATCCCTAAGCTTATGACTCTAAGTCGTTTTTCTCATTTATGACCCACTGTCATTTCTTTTCCATTTAGAGCCCTGAGCTCATGACCTAGAGTCATTTTTCTCATTTACAATCTAGAGTCATCTTTTCCATTTAGAGCCCTAAGCTCACAAACAAGAGTCGTTTTTCTTATTTATGACCTAGAGTCATCTTTTCCATTTAGAGCCCTGAGCTCACAACCGAGAGTCACTTTTCTCATTTATGACACAGAGTCATCTTTTCTATTTAGAGCCCTGAGCTCATGACCCAGAGTCATTTTTCTCATTTATGACCAAGAGTCAATTCTTTTCCATTTAGAGCCCTAAGCTCACGACTTAGAGTCGTTTTCTCATTTATGACCCAGAGTCATGTCGTTTCCATTTAGAGCCCGGACCTCATCGCCTAAAGTCATTTTCTCATTTAAAACCCATAGTCATTCCTTTTTTGATCTCACGACTAAGAGTCGTTTTATGGCCCAAAGTCATTTCTTTTACATTTAGAGCCCTAAGCTCACGACCTAGAGTTGTTTTTTTCATTTATGACCCATAGTCATTTCTTTTCCATTCAGAGCCCTGAGCTCATGACCTAGAGCTTTTTTTCTCATTTATGACCCACAATCATCCTTTCCATTTAGAGCCCTGAGCTCACGACCTAGTGTCATTTTTCTAATTTATGACCTAGAGTCCTATTTTTCATTAAGAGCCCCAAGCTCACACCCTAGAGTCATTTTTCTCATTTATGATCTAGAGTCAACTTTTTCATATAGAGCCCTAAGATCATGACCCAGAGTCATTTTTCTCATTTATGACCCAGAGTCAATTCTTTTCCATTTATAGTCTCGAGCTCACGACCCCGAGTCTTTTTCTCATTTATGACCCACTGTCATTTCTTTTCCATTTAGAGCCCTGAGATCGTGACCTAGAGTCATTTTTCTCATTTACGACCTAGGGTCATCTTTTCCATTTAGAGCCCTAAGCTTGCAAACAAGAGTCGTTTTTCTTATGTATGACTGATTACTACCCAAAAGTGCCATTTTACACCTTTAAGTCATTATGTTTTAAGCACTTTTGTGTAGTAATTCTTCACCTTTATTCCAATTGGCATGTTAGGGACCTAGCAATGACTTCTAATCATATTTGTGGCTAGTTTTAGTGTTTTGACATCTTTTTGGATCATTAAGACAAGCCAACCAAAGAAGAAAAGCAAAGAGAAGCAAAGAAAAGCAAAGAGGAGCAAGGAGGAAATCTGAGGACAGCAGCTGCAGTGTTCTTTGGCACTTTTGGAGCACTTCCCGAAGTCCATTTTCTACATAATATATACCGTTTCAAAGCTCAAGAAGTCAAGAATCCAACGCTTCAAACCGTGTACGATTTGGAGCTGAAACGAGGAAGTTATGGCCTTCGGAAGAAAACTGCTTCAGGTGTGCGAAAATTTCGCACACCTCCTGAATGGTGTGCGAAT
>JAAKHE010000181.1:415252-436834 GCA_011039315.1 Vitis labrusca | reverse complement strand
ATTTAGGCAACAAAAATCTAATGAAAAATATCTCCAAGTGTCGGTTACAAATATCAGGAAGCACTAAGCACCATTTCGCAGGAGAAAAATGAGGTCTGCGAAATTTCGCAGATGAACCACAAGGGTTGCGAAATTTCTTCATAGCAACCAGCTGATTTCGCACTGCTGCAAAGTTGGCTTTCATCTTGTGGTGTTTGGCTTCCATCGCGTCATGAAGCTTCAAGGGAAATCCATGGTACTGTACAAAAAGGCTGCGAAATCATTCCGCAACAAAATGGTGATTTCGCAGCACTTTTCTGAAGCCTTCCTTCAGCTTGGAGCAGTTGTCATCCAAAGGCTGTAACTTCCTCATTTCAGCTCCAAATCGAACACGGTTTGAAGCATTGGATTGTTGACTTCCTAAGCTTTCAAATGAAATATAGCATGTATAATTTGGACTCCAGGAAGTGCTCCAAAAGTGGTTGAAATGACTATCATCAAGAATGCCTCATGACTGGATTCTCTTTGCTTCCCTTCCTTGCATTTCCACTTTGCTTATGGCAAAAGGGCTTCAAAGCTTTGGTTCTTCATACCTCTAAGCTTCCCATTGCTTTTCCAAGGATTCCAAACAACTCTCCTCAATCTCATATTGCTTTGGTGATCAAAAAGCTATCAAAACACCAAAACTTAAGGCAATTTGATTAGAATTGATTGAAAGGGGCCTTAACATGTTAATTGGGATAAAAGGCAATAACTACTACTCAAAAGTGTTTAAAAGGATTAATTACAAGCTATCAAATAGCACTTTTTGAGTAGTAATCAGTGGCTGTGGAGGCTCGGTCATGGAGTCTCGTACAAGTGAGAATCTCAGTGCTCGGTTGCGGGCTGAAAAAGGACTACAAAGCTCCAAAGCTTGGATTCTTTATGTAAATGAGCTTCCATTTTCTATTCCATGGATTATATAGAGCTCTCCCTCATCTTTGATTGCTTTGGTGATAAAAAAAACTATCAAAAACACCAAAACTTAACACAATTTGATTAGAAACGATTGTAAGGGTCCTTAACATGCCAATTGAGTTAAAAGGTAATAACTACTACTCAAAAGTGTTTAAAAGAGTTAATTACAAGCTATAAAATAACACTTTTTAAGTAGTAATCAAAAGACCTCTCTATATAATATTTTTTTGTATAATCTTTTGTAATAAACGACACTTGTAATTCCCGTAGGAAGAAATATACAGAGCCCTTGCTCTGCCTTTCCTTCTCATTTTGTTATCATTTTTCTTTCTAGCCAAACAATCTCTGAGGATGATTTCTCAAGGGATGAGTGGCTAAGTTTTATGTTTCTTGGAGTGATGGAAACTAGGTGAAGGACCCGGATGCAAAGGTGGGAGTTTTCCTTGCTTTAAATGAAGGTAGTTGTTAACCATTAATGGTTTTTATTGCAAGGTTTAGCTTTAAATCCCTTAGAATCACCTTGAATGACCAATACTTGGTTAGCTTTCTGGATTCTATGGATGCTTATTGCTAGATCCATGGATGTCCATTAGTTATCAAGTACGAGCCATTGGAAGGTTGTTCAAGGTGAGAATCACCTTGAATGGCCAATACTTGGTATGCTTTTCAGATTCTATGGATGCTTATTGCTAGATCCATGGACGTTCATTAGTTATCAAGTACGAGCCATTGGAAGGTGGTTCAAGGTGAGGGTCTTTAGTGTTTGAAGCCATTAATAGGAAGCAACTACCATTTTTCATGAACCCTTTGGATCAAATTTTAATTGCTAAATACAAAACCGGTTCAGAAGATAACCATCATTTATGTTATTGTCCCCAATGCGAGGAGAAGATCTGAAATCTCCCTCTTTGCCTAAGGAACCCGATCCTAGTGACCTAAAGCTCTAAGAGACATTCTCTTTGTAGTTAACTTCAATTGCTATTTTTGCTTAACTTAAAATCAACTTTTTCAACCACAATTCCATTTTCTTTAAAAGCTAATTTTCATAAGGAAAAGCACCATTTCATTACCTTCACTAAAGTCACTTGTATGAAGAAAACCCATCCCTGTGGACGATCCTAGAGCCACTATACTATAGTAGCCATGCTACCCTTGTGCAAGGTGATTTAGGTTTTATAAATTTTGTTGATAACACCCGTCTGGCTCAAGAATCAAATGGCACCGTTGTTGGGGACAAATCACTCTATCCTAACACCAGAGCCCTTAGATCATGACCTAGAGTAGTTCATGTCAACTACAGACCGAGTTGTTCATATCATCTAGAGCCTTAAGCTCATGACCATGCGTCATTCCCGTCATCCATAGCCCTGAGGTGTTCATAATGTTTAAAGCCTGGTGCTCACGACCAAGAATTGTTCATATCTTCTAGAGCCTTGAGCCGTTCATAGCATCCAGAGGTTTGAGCTCATGGGATCATAGGTTGTTCATATCATCCACAACTTTGAGTTGTTCATAGCATCTAGAGCCTTGAGCTCATGACACAGATTCATTCATGTCATCCACATCCTGAAACTATCCATAGCATTTAGAGCCCTTAGCACACGACCCAAAGTAGTTCATGTCAACCACAACCCTGAGTTGATCATAACATCTAAAGCCTTGAGCTCACGACCCTGAGTTGTTCATGTCATCCACAATCTTGAACTATTCTTAACATCTAGAGCTCTGAGCTTATGACCTTGAGTCATTCATGTTGTCTGCACCCCAGAGCGGTTCATAGCATCTAGATCGCTGACCTCACGACCTGGGGTTATTCATGTCATCCACAACCCTTAGCTATTCATAGCATCTAGAGGCCTACGCTCAGGGGATCCTAAGTCGTTCATATCATCCACAAATTTGAGTTGTTCATCGAATCTAGAGCCCTAAGTTATTCATAGCATCTAGAGCCCTAAGCTCCTAACCTTTTGTCATTCATGTCATCCAAAGCCCTGAGTTGCTCATGACCAAGAACCATTCATATCATCCACAACCTTGAACAATTGATGGAACCTAGAGGTTTGAACTCATAAGATCCCGAGTCGTTCATATCATTCACAACCTTAATCAGTTCATAGTATCCAAAGCTATGAACTCATGACGTAGAGCAACTAATGTCATCCATAGGCCTACGTTGTTCATAGCACCCATAACCCTAAGCTCACAACCTGGAGTCGTACATGTTAACCATATAGCTGATATATTTATATCATCTAAAGCCCTAAGATCACAACCTTGAGTAATTCATGTCCTCTACAACCTTAAGTTGTTCATAACATTTAGTGCCTCGTGCTCAAAACCAAGAATCATTCATATCATCTAAAGCCCTGAGTTGTTCATAGCATCTAAACGACTAAGCTCATGGGATCCCGAGTCATTCATATCATCCACAATTTTGACTTGTTCATAGCATTTAGAGCTCTAAGCTCACAACACGGTGTCGTTTATGTCATCAACATCCCTGAACTATTCATAGCATCCAGAGCCTTGAACTCATCACTTGAAGTCGTTATGATCATCCATAGCCTTGAGTTGTTCCTAACATCTAGAGCCCTGAGCTCATAACCTTGAGACGTTCATGTCATCCACAGTCGAGAGTTGTTCATATCCACAACCCTAAGTTATTCATAAACCAAGAATTGTTCATATCACCCAAAGCCTTAAGTTGTTCATAGCATCTAAAGGCTTGAGCTTATGGGCTCCCAAGTCATTCATATCATCCACAACTTTGAGCTGTTCATAGCATCTAGAGCCCTGAGCTCACCACACAGAGTTGTTCATGTCATCCATATCCTTAAATTGTTGATAGCATCTAGAGCCCTTAACTCACAACCTAGAGTCATTCATGTCAACCATAGCCCTGAATTGTTCATGTCATCTAAAGCCCTGAGCTATTCTTAACATCTAGAGGCTAGAGCTCACAATCTTGAGTCATTCATGTCATCCATAGCCTTAAGCTTTTCATAGAGCTCATGACTTGGAGTTGTTCATGTTTCAACAGCCCTAAACTATTCATAGCATCTAAAGGCCTAAGCTCACAGGATCCCGAGTCATTCATATCATCCACAACTTGACCTGTTCATAGCTTCTAGAGCCCAAAGCTCACAACATGACGTCATTTATGTCATCCACATCCCTGAATTGTTCATAGCATCTAAAGCCTTGAACTCCTGACTCGGAGTCATTCAGGTCATCCATAACCTTGAGTTGTTCCTAACATCTATAGCCCTGAGCTCATGACCTTGAGACATTCATGTCATCCATAGAATCAAGAAACTAAGCTCATGACCTTGAGTCGTTCATGTTATCCCCAACCCCTGAGTTTTTCATAACATTTGGAGCCTTCTCCTCATGACCAAGAATCATTCATATCACCCAAAGGCCTAAGTTGTTCATAGCATCTAAATGCCTGAGCTCATAGGATCCCGAGTCGTTCATATCATTCATAACTTTGAGTTGTTCATAGCATCTAGAGCCCTAAGCTCACCACACAGAGTCATTCTTGTCATCCACTTCCCTGAACTATTCATAGCATCTGGAGTCCTTAACTCATTGATTACTACTCAAAAAGTGCATTTTTATAGTTTTTTATAAACTCTTTTAAACACTTTTGAGTAGTAATTAATACCTTTTAACTCAATTGGCACATTAAGGACCCTTGCTTTTGGTGTTTTTGGTAGCTTTTTGATCATTGAAGCAAGCCAAGAACGAGGGAGAATTTTTTGCAACCCTTGGCAATAATTTTTCAAGCCAATCAAGAGATGCAAGGAAGGGAATCAAAGAAAGAAATCCAACATGAAGCAATTTCGCATGGCTATGCGAAATCTTCATATGTTATGCGAAATTCAAAAGGACAGCAGCTGCAAGACAAATTTAAAGTGCTTCATAGAGTCCATTGAATACATACTATATATCATTTCGAAGCTCGGGAAGTCAGAAGTCCAATGCTTCAAACAGTGTGCAAATCGGAGCTGAAATGAAGAAGTTATAGCCATTTGAAGACAACTGCACCAAGCTGAAAATGATTTTCGCATCACCTTTCTCTAATGCGAAAATTTCGCATCACTGTTTTTCACTTGCAAATCTTTCAGAGCCACCTTTCTCAGATGTGAAAATTTTCGCATCACCTTTTCCTCATGCGAAATTTTCGCAACACTATACATCACTTGCAAAATGTAATATTCATATATTTTACACCGACTCCGTTAGATTTTTACCTTAAGATATTTGGTGTATTTATCTATTCTCTCCTTGTAATCAATTGAAGATATTTTAATATATTTAGGATATCTAATTGAGAGGTTGAAAATATCTCTCTTTATATATCTTAATATATCTCCTTGTAATATATATCTCATATCTCAGAATCTCGGAAGACATTCGAGAGGGGATCACTTGTACATTTTTTAGTAAGAAATATACAAAGTTTTGCTCTGCCTTACCTACTCATTTTGATTGTATTTTTATTTCTAGCCAAACAACCTCTGAAGATATTTTCTTAGAGGATGAGTGGCTAGACTTTTTGTCACTTGGACGGAAGGAAGCTAGGTAAAGGACACGATTATAAAAGTGGGAGTTTTCCTTGTTTCAGTTTTTAATGAAGAGGACCTGAAAATCCAGAGACTCTTTTCTTTGTAATTAAAATCAATTACTATTTTTGGTTAGCTTAAAACCAACCTTTTCCAAACCAAACATTATGTTTTCTTTTAAAGCTAACTTGTAAAAGAAAAAGAATCAATCCAATTCTTTAAATTAATATCAGGTGTGAAATGAAAACCCATCCCAATGAACGATCCTAGAACCACTATGCTATGCTAGCTATGCTACCCTAGTATATGGTGATTTAGGTTTATAAATTTTGTTGATAACTCCCATCTCAGTACTGAATTAGAGGACACCAATTGGGGACGAATCAAATAGTGTCGTTGCCAGGGATGGTGCCACTTCACAGTGATATGATTTTCAGAACACTTGTGATCTTCATCACAAGTTTGGTGATTTTTCTTTTCTTTTACTAACTTTTTATTTATTTCTGTTTTTCATTTATCTTTTAAATTAGTTTTTAGTTAACCGTAATTTTTCTTTCTTTTAGAATTGTTTTTCTTTTGTTTTCTTTGTTTTTATTTTTGTTTTAGATATTGCTAGTTGTGTATGCCATATTGGATACGAGACAGTGAAGGAAGACTTGTGAAAATAAAAAATCCTCACGAAATAGAGTTGGAATTGGAAGTGGGTGTCATGGAAGCTATACCTGAAGATCAGGATAGTCAACATGCTCTAGAAGAAAATCTCAACGCATACCGATCCATGAGGGACTACATGCATCCACCTTGTACGAGTGCATCATCATGTATAGTGCCACCTACAGAGCAGCTAGTGATCCAACCACATATTGTGCCACTTCTACCTATTTTTCATGGAATGGACCGTGAGAATCCCTACCAGCATATCAAGGAATTTGAAGAAGTTTGTAATACTTTTCGAGAATGAGGAACTTCAATCGACTTCATGAGGCTTAAGCTATTTCCTTTCACTTTAAAGGACAAGGCCAAAGTCTGGCTTAATTCTTTAAGGCTAAGGAGTATCCGATCTTGGACTGATTTTCAAGCTGAATTTCTCAAGAAATTTTTCCCGACTCACAAGACAAACGGCTTGAAAAGGCAAATCTCAAACTTCTCAACTAAGGAGAATGAGAAATTCTATGAATGTTGGGAGAGATACATGGAAGCTATCAACGCTTGTCCTCACCATGGCTATTAGTGAGCTATTTTTACGATAGTATGTCTTCCTTAATGAAGCAACTCTTAGAAACGATGTGTGGAGGAGACTTCATGAGTAAGAATCCGAAGGAAGCCATGGATTTCTTGAGTTATGTAGCTGAAGTTTCAAGAGAAAGGAATGAGCCCAATGCTAGAGAAGTGGGAAGAATGAATTCTCAACCAAATGCTTCTAATGCTAAGGCTGGGATGTATACTTTGAAGGAGGATACTAATACAAAAGCAAAATTTGCAGCTATGGTGAGAAGATTGGAGGAACTTGAAGTGCAGGCCATTTCAGATACACCAGTGCAAGCTAAGCCGTGTTCAATTTGTCAATCTTTTGAGCACTTGGTGGAGGAGTGTCCTACGATGCCAGCTGTGAGATAAATGTTTGGGGATCAAGCAAATGTTATTGGACAATTCAAGCCCAATAACAATGCTTCATATAGCAACACCTACAATTCAAATTGGAGGAACCATCCAAATTTCTCTTGGAAGCCAAGGGCACCTCAGTACACGCAACCTAGCTAAGCACCCCCACAAGCCTCAAGTCTTAAACAAGCCATTGTGAATCTTAGCAAGGTCGTGGGAGATTTTGTTGTAGACCAGAAATCCATCAATGATCAATTCAGGCAAGAAAATGTTCAATTCAGGCAAGAAATTGCTCAGATCAAGCAAGAAATGACCAATCAAAACAGAATGATGGATGGGAAGCACAATGATTTATCTCAGAAGATAGATAATCTCCAGTATCAGATCTCAAGGCTCACCAATCTCAACACAGTGCAAAAGAAAGGAAAATGTCATTCTCAATCTCATCAAAATTCAAAGGATATCCATGAAGTGGAAGCTCAGGAGGGAGAATCTTCTCAGATAAGGGAAGTCAAAGCAGTGATCACTCTAAGGAGTGGTAAAGAGGTTGATCTGCCTACACCCAAGCTAGAGCAAGAACTAGAGACTGAAGCAGAGAAAGAGAAGAGAGAGGAAATCAAAGGAAAGAAGAAAGGGAACAGTACAAAGAAGGAGGACCTTGAAGCTAAGGGAAACGAAAAACCGGAGAGGACCAGCAACCAAGAAGAAATGAGAAAGAAGAACATGCCTCCACCATTCCCATAAGCTTTGCATGGCAAGAGGGGAATCAACAACGCATCAGAAATTCTTGAAGTGTTGAGGCAAGTGAAAGTTAACATCCCTTTGCTAGACATGATCAAACAAGTTCCGACTTATGCTAAATTCCTGAAGGACTTATGCACTATAAAAAGAGGGTTGAATGTGAGTAAGAAAGCCTTCTTAACTAAGCAAGTAAGTTCCATTATACAGTGCAAGTCTCCAGTGAAATACAAAGATCCGGGTTGTCCTACCATATTAGTGATGATTGGAGAGACGTGTGTGGAGAAAACTTTGTTGGATTTGGGAGCAAGTGTGAATTTGCTACCCTACTCTGTCTATAAGAAATTGGGACTAGGAGAGTTGAAGCCAACATCAATCACTCTATCTCTAGCAGATAGATCTGTGAAAATTCCAAGAGGTATGATTGAAGATGTCCTAGTTCAAGTTGACAAGTTCTACTACCCAGTGGATTTTGTTATTCTTGATATGGATCCAGTCGCCAAAGGAACTAAATATATTCCTATCATACTTGGAAGACCATTCCTAGCTACTTCAAATGCTATCATCAATTGTAGGAATGAAGTCATGCAGCTTACATTTGGATACATGACGTTGGAACTCAATATCTTCTATATGTGCAATAAACAATTCCATCCGAGAGAAGAAGAAGGACTAGAAGAAGTGTGCATGATTGATAATTTAGTGGAGGAGCATTGTGATCAGAAGATGCTAGAAGATATGAATGAGAGTTTTGGGGATCTTGATGAAGGGTTACCTGAATCCTTAGATTTGCTTGCTATTCAACCTCCTTTGAAGTTGAGGGAAGAAATTCTCCCTTTAATCAACGAGGAGGAGACACAAGAAGTCGTTAAAGAGGAGCCCCCAATGCTTATTCTGAAGCCATTTCCCATGCAGTTGAAGTATGCATACCTGGAGGAGAATAAGCAGAGCCCTATTGTTATTTCTTCATCTCTTACCACTACTCATGAGGATTGTCTACTTGAAATCCTTAGGAGATGCAAGAAGGCGATAGGGTGGAAAATTTCTGATTTGAAAGGGATCAGCCCTTTAGTCTGTACTCATCATATATACATGGAAAAAGAAGCTAAGCCAGTTTGTCAACCCCAGCGAAGGTTGAATCCTCACATGCAAGAGGTCGTGCTAGCTGAGGTGCTTAAACTACTTCAGGCCGGTATTATCTACCCCATATCAGATAGCCCATGGGAGAGGAAGTTTCTACACGTCTCACTTTAGGTTGGAGGGTGTGTATTGATTATAGAAAGTTGAATGCTATAACAAGAAAGGACCACTTCCCGTTGCCGTTTATTGATCAAGTGCTTAAGAGGGTCTCAGGCCATCCATTCTACTGTTTCTTGGATGGCTACTCCGGGTATTTTTAAATTGAAATTACTGTTGAAGATCAGGACAAGACCACTTTCACTTGTCCATTTGGAACTTATGCATACAGAAGAATGCCTTTCAACTTATGCAATGCACCGACAACATTCCAAAGATGCATGTTAAGCATTTTCAGTGATATGGTGGAGCGTATTATGGAAGTCTTTATGGACGATATTACCGTATATGGAAGTGTGTTTGACGAATGCTTAGTCAATTTGGAAGCTGTGTTGAACCGATGCATTGAGAAAGACTTGGTGCTTAATTGGGAAAAATGCCATTTCATGGTACCTCAAGGGATCGTCCTTGGGCATATTATCTCCAACCAAGGCATTGAGGTGGACAAAACAAAACTTTAATTGATTGTCAAGTTGCCATCGCCAACAACTGTCATAGGAGTGAGGTAATTCCTTGGTGATTCGTTCCCAATTGGTGTCTCAGCTGATTCATGTTCTCTCAATGGTCCCTGATAGTGGTGCCATTTGATACATGTCCAGCTGGTGTCCCTTGATTGTGGTCCTCAGAAGGGAGTAATCAACAAAATTTATAACCTATTACACCATGTACTAGGATAGCCTTAGCTAGCATAGCATAGTGGCTCTAGGATCGTTCACTAGGATGGGTTTTCACTTCACAATAGATATTAATTCAAAGATGTATTGGTGCCTTTTCATTTCAAGGTTAGCTTTAAAAGAAAACATAAAGATGTTTGAATGAAAAAGGTTTGGTTTTAAACTAACCAAAAATAGTAACTGATTTTACTTACAAAGAAAAGTGTTTCTTGGAGTTTGGATCACTAGGCTCAGGTTCCTCATACAAAAAGGAGAGTTCCGGTCACTTGTTTATTTTCCTCGCATTAGAGAATTAACATATAGTTAATTCTCTAACCAGTGTGGTACAGATGCTTCCCCTTAATGGGTTCAAACACTAAATTCCTCTCACTGATGCATCTTGCAATGGCTCATGCCTCTCACCTAGCATTTGCCATCCAGGATGATCTTCAACCTTGGATTACCCATCAAAAGCTCGCAAGAGATAACTAATGGATGTCTCCTTAGAGTCGAAAAGCTTACCAAGTGTTGGCTATTCTAGAAAATCCTACCTTTAAACCACCTCCCAAAGGCTCGCAAGAGGTAAACTAGTGCATCTCAATGGATGGAGATCACTTTCCTTACCAAGTGTTGGCCCAGGTGATTAAAACGCGTTTTAAGTTAACTAAGAAGATAAAAACCATTAACGGGTCACACTTTCTTTCTCTTCATTAAAAACTAAAACAACAAAACTTTCAATTTATGCATGAGGAAACTTACCCGGCTTTCTTCACTCCAAGAGATGAAGAGCCTAGCCTCTCATCCTCTGAGGAAAAATCCTCAGAGTTTGATTGGCTAGAAATAAAAAGTAAATAATATACAATACAATCAAAACGAGAAGGTAAGGCAGAGCAAAGGCTCTGTATTTTACTTCCTTGCAAAACTGTACAAAGGATGCGTCTCTGAGAACAAGTTCCCGAGAGATTTTTCTAAAGAAGATTACAAACCATATATAAGAGGTTATTCACCCTTTGTTCTTACTTAAAGACTAAGGAATCCTATGATAGGTGGGTTACAAGGAGAGTTTGGGGATTTAAACATCAAATATCTAAAGCAAAATATCTCAAAATGTCGGTCGCAAATATCGGGAAGCTTCAGGAGAACACCGCAGCTGTGCGTGCAAGAGGGCTGCGAAATTTTGCAGCAAAAGGACAATATTTTCGCAGCCCAAGACTAATTTCGCAGTCGTGCCAAATTTTCCTTTAGTTTGGGGTGATCGGCTTCCAATGGCTGTAACTCCTTCATTTCAACTCCAAATCGCATACTGTTTGAAGAATTGGATTGTTGACTTCCTGAGCTTCGAAACGACATATAGCATGCATAAATTGAACTCCAGGAAGTGCTCAAAAAGTGGCTGACATGACTGTCATCAAGAATGCTTCATGGCAGATTTCTCTTTGCTTCCCCTCCTTACATTCCGGATTTGCTTATGGAAAAGGACTTTAAAGCTTCAAAGCTTTGGTTCTTCATGTTTCTAAGCTTTCCATTTGCTTTGCCATGGATTCCAAAGAACTCTCCTCAATCTCGGATTGCTTTGGTGATCAAATTACTAACAAAAACACCAAAACTTACATAATTTGATTAGAAATGATTGCAAAGGTCCTTAATGTGTTAATTGGGTTAAAAGGCAATAACTACTACTGAAAAGTGTTTAAAAGAGTTAATTACAAGCTATGAAATAACACTTTTTGAGTAGTAATCACTTGGCCACGCTGGGTTCTATAGGAGGTTCATTAAATATTTCTCTAAACTTGCAAAACCTCTTTGTGATCTATAGGTGAAGGATGCTAAATTTGTATGGGATGATCGATGTAAACGGAGTTTTGAAGAATTGAAGTTATTGCTGACAATCGCTCCAATAGTGAGGCTCCCAACTGGAAATTGCCCTTTGAAGTGATGTATGATGTCAGTGACTTTACTATAGGAGTTGTTCTTGGGTAAAGAGAAGATGGAAAGCCCTATGTGATCTACTATGCAAGCAAAACATTGAATGAAGCGCAAAGAAACTACACAACCACAGAAAAAGAATTGTTGACTGTAGTTTTTGCCTTAGACAAATTCTGCGCTTACTTAGTAGCGTCTTTCATTGTGGTTTTCACTGACCACTCGGCCTTGAAATATTTGTTGACTAAACAAGATGCAAAAGCGAGGTTGATCAGATGGATTCTCTTACTTCAAGAATTCAATCTTCAGATCAAAGACAAGAAGGGAGTGGAGAATGTGGTAGTTGACCATTTGTCGAGGCTAGCCATTGCACATAATTCCCACAGTTTTCCAATAAATGATGATTTTCCAGAGGAGTCACTTATGTTGATAGAAACCACTCCTTGGTATGCTCATATTGCTAACTATCTAATTACCGGAGAAGTTCCAAGTGAGTAGAAAGCACAAGATAAGACGCACTTCTTTGCAAAAATTCATGCTTACTATTGGGAAGAGCCATTCCTATTCAAATATTGTGCGGATCAAATAATCCGGAAGTGCATCCCTGAGCAAGAGTAGCAAGGGATCCTCAGTCATTGCCACGAAAGTGCATGGAAGGCCACTTTGCTTCTCAGAAGACAGGTATGAAAGTATTGCAATCAGGTTTTTGCTGGCCATCACTCTTCAAAGACGCCCCTGCCATGTGTAGAAGCTGTGACAAATGCCAGAGGCTTGGGAAATTAACGCATAAGAACATGATGCCTTTGAATCCCATTTTAATAGTTGATATTTTTTATGTATGGGGCATTGACTTCATGAGACCTTTTCCTATGTCCTTTGGCTATTCCTACATCTTGGTGGGAGTGGATTATGTTTCTAAATGGGTTGAAGCAATCCCGTGCAAGCGAAATGACCATAGAGTTGTTCTCAAATTTCTCAAAGAGAACATCTTCTCTAGATTTGGAGTACCCAAAGCCATAATCAGTGATGAGGGTACTCATTTTTGTAACAAACCATTTGAAATTCTCTTAGCCAAGTATGGGGTGAAGCATAAGGTAGCTACACCTTACCACCCTCAGGCTTCTAGGCAAGTTGAGTTAGCCAATCGGGAGATCAAGAACATACTGATGAAAGTAGTGAATACGAGTAGAAGAGATTGGTTTATTAGGCTTCATGATTCACTATGGGCTTACAGAACAGCTTACAAGACTATTCTTGGAATGTCTCCTTATCGCCTAGTCTTTGGCAAAGCGAGCCATCTCCCCGTTGAGGTACAATACAAAGCTTGGTGGGCAATCAAGACACTCAACATGGACTTGAATGGAGCCGACATGAAGAGATTTCTAGACCTTAATGAGATGGAGGAATTGAGAAATGATGCCTATATCAATTCAAACATTGCTAAAAAAGAGATTGAAAAGGTGGCATGATCAGTTAGTCTCCCGCAAAGAATTCCAAAATGGACAAAGAGTCTTGCTTTATGACTCTAAGCTCCACATTTTCTCGGGAAAATTGAAGTCAAGATGGATAGGTCCGTTTACTATCCAAGAAGTCTATTCAAATGGAGTAGCAGAGCTACTCAGCAGTACCGGGACTTTCAAAGTCAATGGCCAACGTCTCAAGCCATTCATGGAGCCATTTTCTAAAGACAAGGAGGAAATCAACCTCCTTGAACCACATCAAGCTTGAAGGAAAAATGGTTAGATGGGCTTAGTCTATCGAAAGACAATAAGTCCATATTTTTTTATTTTTGTTTGTTGTTTTGTTTTAAATTTTAAATTCAAGTTTTATTGATTTGATATATGTTTTAAATTAAAATTTCTAGCTTTAATTTTATTTTATTATGACTTAATTTAATTTTTGATGATCAAATATAAGGGAATTCCAAAACAGAGGAAAATAGAGCATTTCACAGGACAAAAAGTCAAGTGCGAAAATTTTCGCATCACCAATTCCCAGTGTGAAAATTTCGCATCAACAATTCAAAATTTTCGCATCACCGATTCTCAGTGCAAAAATTTTCGCATCAACAACTCTCAATGCGAAAATTTTTGCATCACTAAAACCAAATGTGAAAAATTTTAGCATCAGCAATTCCAATTTCGCACCATAAAATTCAAATGTGAAGATTTTGCATCAGCTAAACACAATGCAAAAATTTTGCATCAGCCACTTGCAATTTTCGCAGCACCAAATTTCAATGCGAAAAATTTCGCATCAACTGCTAATCGTGCGAAACCCATGTGAAACGCTAACGGTCACTTGTGCGAACTTCCAACGGCCAAGAGGGAAACCAAAAGTCATTCAAAATCCCTATTTAAAGGCCTTCAGCTAACTATTTCTCACGACCATCCTCTGTTACGAAAAGCTCACGGGCGCCCTACGAAGCAAATTCCTCACCATTTCACACCCCGCGGCCACCAAAAAGTAGAAGAGACCTCTGCCTCTCACCCATTTAAGCTATGACGCATATCAGAGGGGGCCATACAGACCCGTCCGCATCTCGCGAGGCTCGACCAAGCGCCTTTGCTCCTCAAGATCCATCTCAGGCCTCTCAGGCCCTGACCGTGCCATCTTTTGAGGGTGGGGTGCCTTTTAGCCCTCCTTAGTGCTGATATTCGACACGGAGACTGCCAACTTCTCCGTCCCCAGAGCCATCAGTATGCCGCATTCCACCAAAGAGAGCCAGGACCTCAGGCCTTGGAGAGAGATCTAGTCAGGTTCCAGTCAGTTCTCAGGCTCCAGCGGGTACTCAGAGACCTTCAGGCATTGCTCCTAAAGTCGTCATCAAGAGGCTCATGGTTACCGCACTGCCCATTCTGGGCAATTCAGATTGTAAGGCTAGGCCATTTCATTCTGAGCTCTATTTCGATAGGGAGGCTATGCGACAACAGCCGGACCTTCGGGATTCATTTGGATTGCTCCAGAGGTACCATCTCGAGCGTCTGATGACTCCCAAAGAGTTTTTCTACACCAAAGTAGCGATGGATTTCTATCAGTCCATGACTACTCAGGGCGCCCAGAGTCCCACATCTATTCGTTTCAACATAGACAAGCGTCAGGGTATCTTAGAGGCTAGGCACATTGTTGAGGCTCTCCATATTCCATTTCAGTCAGAGGATCCAGAGCAGTTCAGACAGTGGTCCCCCATATCTTAATGAGACATGGTCCTATTGAGAGGGACTTCTAGAGATTCATTCATGCTACGTAAGGAGCTTCCATTTGGGATGCTCCTAGTGGATGTATTGTTGAGGTCCTTTTTTTTTTTATCTTCTTCAGTATTTAGTGCAGAGGCGAGGACCCATCCTGGACGATTATTCAAGATATCTGAGGGCTTTTATTTTAGGCCACATCATCTTATTATGGCCGCTCTCCTATACTTCAAGGAGAAAGTTCATAGGAAGAAGTTGCAGCGAGCTAACGCCATCCCATTGCTATTTTCGAGGCTACTTTGCCATATATTGGAGCATATGGGCTACCCTATTGAGCCCCATCTCGAGCGTCACCACCATTGCCGAGAGCATTTCACCCTCGACCAATGGACACAGCTAGCAGAGAAGAATCCAACGGAATTAGCACCTGAAGCAGCCCCACTCAGGCCAGTATCTTCAGTGCCAACATAGCCTGACTAGGCATAGCAAAACAAGCATCCCACAGAGTCTATTCCATCCACCCCTGCTACACCATCTATGCCTTAGGTCGCCTCTACTGATCCTCTGGCTACACCTCCTATTCCACCAACTGCACCTCCTCCATCATAGGACTTTATCACCATATCTAGCTCAGAGTTTCGTGGCATGGTATTATTATTCAGGATGCTAAATGCTATGCACGACGCTCTATTTTGGAAGATGGGAGACATCCGAGCTCAGTAGGATTGGCATACTATTATTCTTTACCAGCATACTGCTATCCTTAGTCAGATACAACAGCATTTGGGTCTTGCACCACCTCAGACTGATATTCTTGGGCCATTAGAGCCCAGAGCTCCAGCTGAGGAGACCATTACAACCGATGTCCCATCCCAGGCCACTCACGAGACAGCTATAGAGCCATCATTTCCACCAGAGAACCCCGCTCCTTGATAATTTCTTTATTTTGTATTTACTTAGTATATTAGTAGACATTATTACTTGTGTTGATATTTTATATTCTAGGATTGGATGTATTACATGATCATTTCATTATACTTTCTCAGAAGTAATATATACATATCGTTTTGGTTTATACTTGGCATTTTCTTTTCTCTCTCCTTTACTCATTAATCTTTTGTTTTTTGAATCATGTGGTTTCTCCTATACTACTCAAACTCCATGTAACTTAGGAAGTACCACTTCCTCCCTTTATTTATAATCGTTCTTGCCACATTGAGGGCAATGTTGATCTTGGTTGGGGGGAGAGTAAAGGAAGGAAGTTGTTAATAATGCTAAGTTATCTTGTTAATTAAGTACTTTTCGCTTAGTTTTAAAATTTTTTCTTAATTTAAAAGTTTTTACTCTACTCTCCATGGTTATTAAGGAAAAATTCTCAAAATGGAATGGGAGAAATTGAGTTCTTACCTTTTTATTTGAATATTAGAGTCATATTATACTTATTGAAGTTGATGAATTATTGAAACTCCTATTGAATTCAACCTTATTTCTTCCACTTTAATCTTACCACACACTGTGCACTTTAGGTTTCGTTTATAAGATGAAAAACTATCTCACCTCCTAAACTTAGGAAAATTTAGACTTGGTACTTTTGACCTCATTTTAATAGTGTTGGGACACCTTATAAAAGGCCAATGAGCCTTTGAAAAAAAGAAAGGTAAAAAGAACAAAGTGTTACGCTTGCTTTGAAACTCGAGCAAGGTTCGAGGGGTATATGGTGAAAATCTTTAAAACCCGGTGCCCTAAGCCTTTATTGGTTGGGAGTCACTGACCTCAATGCTCGTTACAAAGGTGAACAGGTGGAGTTTAACATATTGTAGGTGCTTGGGTATTAAATTTTAATTTCAAAAGTCCGGGGTAAAATCTGAAGAGTTAGTGGTCGAAAGATCCTTAAAGCTTGATGTCCTAAACCTTGATTGGTTGGGAGTCATCGATGGATCCCCATTACATGGACACTTTAGAAAATAATACCTTTAGTAGTGCACTCTTACAATGAAAAAAAAATTGTGAAATAAAAGAGGTGCGTTCTTAGCCTATTGGAATGGGTCAGTTTGCTAAAGTCTGTGAAAGAACTAGGTTGGGAGGAGAGATTAATTCAGAGTACTATATTTGGAAGCTAATAAGCTTAACACATAGATTTTTGTGGAAGAGTAATGATTGAGCCTAGGAAAGTGGAAATCCTATCATTACTTAAATTTGCATAATGCCTACTCTTTATGAATTATGATCGAGTAAGATTTTTGGTACCCTCTTGTTGAAGGATGGGTTTTGCTTCTTTAATGTCCCATGTGAGAGTATGATTTATAATCATGCCACTTATGATTTTTTGGAGTGATCCGAGTGATTTTGTAAATTGTTTTACTGTCTTAATTTTTGTTTTTAATCTCCTTCATTGCTAAGGGACTAGCAATATGTCGGTTGGAGGGAGTGATTACTCAAAAAGTGAATTTTTATAGTTTGTTTTAAACTCTTTTAAACACTTTTGAGTAGTAATTAATACCTTTTAACTCAATTGGCACATTAAGGACCTTGCAAATGTTTTTAATCAATTTTTGGCTAGTTTTGGTGTTTTTGGTAGCTTTTTGATCATTGAAGCAAGCCAAGAATGAGGGAGAATTTTGTACAACCCTTGGCAATAAGTTTTCAATCCAGTCAAGAGATGCAAGGAAGAGAATCAGAGAAAGAAATCCAACATGAAGCAATTTTGCATGGCTATGCGAAATCTTCATATCCTATGCGAAATTCAAAAGGACAACAGCTACAAGAAAAATTTATAGTGCTTCCTAGAGTCTATTGTATACATACTATATATCATTTCGAAGCTCGGAAAGTCAAAAGTCCAATGTTTCAAATGGTGTGCAAATCGGAGATGAAATGAAGAAGTTATAGCCATTTGAAGGCAATTGCACCAAGTTGAAAATGATTTTTGCATCACCCTTTCTCTGATGCAAAAATTTCGCATCACCTTTCTCTGATGCGAAAATTTCACATCACTCTTTTTCACTTGCGAAATTTTCACAGCCACCTTTCTCAAATGCAAAAATTTTCGCATCACCTTTTCCTTATGCGAAATTTTCGCAGCACCATACATCACTTGCGAAATGTAATATTAAGATATTTTACGCCGACTCCCTTAGATTTTTACCTTAAGATATTTGGTGTGTTTATCTATTCTCTCCTTGTAATCAGTTGAAGATCTTTTAAGATATTTAAGATATCTAATTAAGAGGTTGAAAATATCTCTCTTTATATATCTTAAGATATCTCCTTGTAATATATATCTCATATCTCAGAATCTCGGAAGACATTCGAGAGGGGATCACTTGTACATTTTTTAGTAAGAAATATATAGAGCTTTGCTCTGCCTTACCTACTCATTTTTATTGTATTTTTTTTCTAGCCAAACAACCTTTGAAGATGTTTTCTTAAAAGATGGGTGGCTAGACTTTTTGTCTCTTAGACACAAGGAAGCTAGGTAAGGGAGACGACTATAAAAGTGGGAGTTTTCCTTGTTTTAGTTTTTAATGAACAGGAGGTTGTGACCCGTTAATGGTTTTTATATTTTTAGTAAACTTAAAATCCCTTATAATCACCTAGGCCAACACTTGGTAAGCTTTTCGGACTCAATCCATAGAGATCTATTAGTTATCTCTTGCGAGCCTCTGGGAAATGGTTTAAAGGTAGGATTACTTAGAATAGCCAACACTTGGTAAGCTTTTGGACTCCCTAGAGACATCCATTAGTTATCTCCTATGAGCTTTTGAAGGGTAATCCAAGGTTAAGGATCACCTTGAATGGAAAATGCTAGGTGAGAGGTACGAGCCATTACAAGATGCATCAGTGAGAGGGATTTAGCGTTGAAATCATTAATGGGAAGCAACTGTAACACACCGGTTGGAAGGATAACTATAGGTTAAATTCCCAATGCGAGGAAAAGATATGGAATCTTCCCTTTTGTAAAAGGAACCTAAACCTAGTGATCTGAAAATCCAAGAGACCCTTTTCTTTGTAATTAAAATCAATTACTATTTTTGGTTAGCTTAAAACCAACCTTTTCCAAACCAAAGATTATGTTTTCTTTTAAAGCTAACTTGTAAAAGAAAAAGAATCAATCCAATTCTTTAAATTAATATCAGGTATGAAATGAAAACCCATCCCAATGAACGGTCCTAAAACCACTATGCTACCCTAGTATATGGTGATTTAGGTTTATAAATTTTGTTGATAACTCCCGTTTGAGGACTGAATCAGAGGACACCAATTGGGGACAAATCACTCATGACCTAGAGTCATTCATGTCAACCATATCCTTGAGTTGTTCATAACATCTAAAGCATTAAGCTCACAACCTAGAGTTGTTCATGTCATCTAGAGCCCTGGGATGTTCTTAACATCCAGAGGCCAGACCTCACGATCTCCAGTCATTCATGTCATCCATAGCCTTAAGCTCTTCATAGAGCTCATGACTTGGAGTTGTTCATGTTTCTACAACCCTGAGCTCTTCATAGCTGATTACTACTCAAAAAGTGTTATTTGATAGCTTGTAATTAACTCTTTTAAACACTTTTGAGTAGTAGTTATTACCTTTTAACTCAATTAACATATTAAGGACCTTTGCAATCATTTCTAATCAAATTGAGTAAGTTTTGGTGTTTTTGTTAGTAATTTGATCACCAAAGCAATACGAGATTGAGGAGAGTTCTTTGGAATCCATAGCAAAGCAATTGGAAGTTCATTAAAATGAAAAACCAAAGCTTTGAATCTTTAGAGTCCTTTGCCATAAGCAAACCATGAATGAAAGGAGGGAAAGCAAAGAGAGAAATCTATCATGAAGCTTTCAAAAGGATAGCCACTATTAGCCACTTTTGGAGCACTTCCTGGAGCTCAATTTATGCATACTATATGTTGTTTCGAAGCTTGGGAAGTCAAAAATCCAATGCTTCAAACGGTGCACAATTTGGAGCTGAAATGAAGGAGTTAGAGCCATTGGAAGCCGATCACACCAAGCTGAAGGCCAATTTCGCGGGCTGCGAAATCATCATTTGGCTGTGAAATGGTATCCTTCAGCTTGCGAAATTTCGCAGCCATCTTGCACGGCTGCGAAATTCTCCTGAGTGCTTCCCGATATTTGTGACCGACATTTTTAGATTTTTTGCTTTAGATATTTGATGTCTAAATCCCTATTCTCTCCTTGTAATCCACCTATCATAGGATTCCTTAGTCTTTAAGCAAGAACAAAGGTTAAATAGCCTCTTATATAATGTTTGTAATTTCCATTACAGTAAGATGCGGGGAGCTTGTTCTCAAAGACATCCTTTGTATAGTTTTGAAAGGAAGTAATATACAGAGTCTTTGCTCTGCCTTACCTTCTCGTTTTGATTGTATATTATATTTAATTTTTCTTACTAGCCAAACAAGCTCTGAGGATGTTTTCTTAGAGAATGAGTGGCTAGGCTTTTAGTTCCTTGGAGCTAAGGTTGCCGGGTAAGGTCCCAAATGCAAGAATTGGTAGTTTTGTTGTTTCAGCCGTTAATGAAGAGAAAGTGTGACCCATTAATGATCTCTATGTTTTTAGTTAACTTAAAACACCTTAAATTCACCTGAGCCTACACTTGGTAAGGCAAGTGATCTCCGTCCATGGAGATGCACTAGTTTATCTCTTGCAAACTTTTGGGAGGTGACTTGAAGGTAGGATTTTCTAGACTTGCCAACACTTGGTAAGCTTTTGGACTCTAAGGAGACATCCATTAGTTATCTCTTGCAAGCTTGAGAAGGAAAGTCCAAGGTTAATGATCACCTTGAATGGTAAATGCTAGGTGAGAGGCACGAGCCATTGCAAGTTGCATCAGTGAGAGGGAATTAGTGCTGAAATCCATTAAAGGGAAACATTTGTACAACACCGGTTAGAGAATTAACTATATGTTAATTCTCTAATGTGAGGAAAAGATTCAAGTGACCGGAGCTCTGTTTTTGCATGAGGAGCCTCCCTTGTGAACCTAAAACTCCAAGGAATGATTTTCTTCATAAGTAATTTCCATTACTTTCTTTTTAGTTAGCTTAAAACAAATCCTTTTTCAACCAAAGTTTATGTTTTCTTCTTAAGCTAACCTTGAAATGAAAAAGCACCAATTCAACTATGAATTGATATCAGTTATAAGTTGAAAACCCTTCCCACTGAACGATCCTAGAGCCACTATGCTATATTAGCTAAGGTTATCCTAATGCATGGTGATATAAGTTATAAATTTTGTTGATTACTCCCTTTTGAGGACCACAATCAAGGAACACCAGGTGGACACGAATCAAATGGCACCACTGTCGGGGACCATTGAGAGGACATGAATCAGCTGAGACACCAATTGGGAATGAATCAAATGGCGCCATTACCGGGGAAGGTGCCAACTTCATAGTGATATTATTTCAGCGTACTTGTGATTTTCATCACAAGTTTGGTGATTTTTCTTTCATTTTACTAACTCTTTTAATTGTTTCTTTTACTTGTTCATATTCTAACATATCTTTTAATTTAGTTTTAGTTAATCTATGTCTTTTTGTAGTCTTGTTTTCTTTTGTTTTCTTTTGTTTTTGTTTTTGTTACAGTTGATACTAGTTGTGTATGCCAAATTGGATACGAGATAGTGGAGGAAGGCTTGTTAAATGTGAAACACCTCATAA
>JAAKHE010000181.1:380424-404565 GCA_011039315.1 Vitis labrusca | reverse complement strand
TCTATGTTTTTAGTTAACTTAAAACACCTTCAATTCACCTGAGCCAACACTTGGTAAGGCAAGTGATCTCCGTCCATGGAGATGCACTAGTTTATCTCTTGCGAGCTTTTCGGAGGTGACTTGAAGGTAGGATTTTCTAGAATTGCCAACACTTGGTAAGCTTTTGGACTCTAAGGAGACATCCATTAGTTATCTCTTGCGAGCTTGAGAAGGGAAGTCCAAGGTTAATGATCACCTTGAATGGAAAATGCTAGGTGAGAGGCACGAGCCATTGCAAGTTGCATCAGTGAGAGGGAATTACTGCTGAAATCCATTAAAGGGAAACATCTGTACAACACCGGTTAAAGAATTAACTATATGTTAATTCTCTAATGTGAGGAAAAGATTCAAGTGATCGAAGCTCTGTTTTTGCATGAGGAGCCTCCCCTGTGAACCTAAAACTCCAAGGAATGCTTTCTTTCATAAGTAATTTCCATTACTTTCTTTTTAGTTAGTTTAAAACAAATCCTTTTTCAACCAAAGTTTATGTTTTCTTCTTAAGCTAACCTTGAAATGAAAAAGCACCAATTCAACTGTGAATTGATATTAGTTATAAGTTGAAAACCCTTCCTAGTGAATGATCCTAGAGCCACTATGCTATATTAGCTAAGGCTATCCTAATGTATGGTGATATAGGTTATAAATTTTGTTGATTACTCCCTTCTGAGGACCACAATCAAGGAACACCAGCTGGACACGAATCAAATGGCACCACTGTTAGGGACCATTGAGAGGACATGAATTAGCTGAGACACCAATTGGGAATGAATCAATAGCATCTAGAGGCATGAGCTCATGGGATCCCGAGTCATTCATATCATCCACAACTTTGACTTATTCATAGCTTTGAGAGGCCTGAGCTCACAACATGATGTCATTTATGTCATCCACATACCTAAACTATTCATGGCATCTAGAGCCTTGAACTCATAACTCGGAGCTATGCAGATCATCAATAGCCTTGAGTTATTCCTAACATCTAGAGACATGAGCTCATGACTTTGAGACATTCATGTAATCCATAGTCGAGAGTTGTTCATAACATCAAGAAACTAAGCTCACGACCTTGAGTCGTTCATGTCATCCCCAACCCTGAGTTGTTCATAACATTTGGAGCCTTGTCCTCACGACCAAGAAAATTTCATATCACCCAAAGCCCTAAGCTATTCATAGCATCTAAAAGCATGAGCTCATGGGATCCCGATTCATTCATATCATTCATAACTCTGAGTTGTTCATAGCATCTAGAGCCCTAAGCTCACCACATAGAGTTGTTCATGTCATCCACATCCCTGAACTGTTCATAGCATTTGGAGCCCTTAACTTACAACCCAAACTCATTCATGTCAACCATAGCCTTAAGCTATTCATAACATCTAGAGTGTTGAGCTCACAGACCAAAATTGTTCATGTCATCTAGAGCCTTGAGCCATTCTTAACATCCAGAGCCTAGAGCTCACAATCTTAATTCGTTCATGTCATCCATAGTCTTAATATGTTCATAGAGCTCACAACCTGGAGTTGTTCAATTTTCCACATCTAAAGGCCTGAGCTCACAGGATCTCGAGTCGTTCATATCATCCATAATTCTAAGCTATTCATAGTATCTAGAGCCTTGAGTTGTTCAGAGCATCTAGAGTCCTAAGCTCACGACCTTCAGTTGTTCATGTCATCCACAACCCTTAGCTATTCATAACATTTAGAGCCTTGGGCTCATGACCAAGAACCGTTCATATCATCCACAACCATGAGCTATTCATAGCACCTAAAGGATTGAGCTTCTAGGATCTCAAGTCATTCATATCATCCACAACCCCAAGAAGTTCATAGCATCCAAAACCATGAGCTCACGAGGTGCATATTAACCACAGCCTTGAGTTGTTCATAGCATCTAAAGCCCTAAGATTATGACGTGGAGTCATTCTTATCATCCACAAGCCTGAGTTGTTCTTAATATTTACAGCGTTAAGCTCATGTCCTTGAGTTCTACATGACATCCACAACTCTGAGTTGTTCATAACATTTAGCATCATAGGCTCACAACAAAAAATTGTTCATATCATCATCAAACTTTAGCTATTCAAAGCATATAAAGACCATAGCTGATGGGATCCCAAGTCGTTCATATCATCCACAACTCTAAGTTGTTCATAGGATCTAGAGCCTTGAGCTAACAACATAGAGTCATTCATGTCAATCACAACCTTAAGTTGTTGATAGCATGAAAAGCCCTAAGCTGACAACCTTAAGTCATTCATGTCATTCATAACCCTTCCCAGTTCATAACATTTAGAGCATTGGGCTAACAACCAAGAATCGTTCATATAATCCACAACCCTAAGCTATTCATAGCTCCTAGAGGCTTGAGCTCACAAGATTTTGAGTCATTCATATTGTCCACATCCTTAAGCTACTCATAGATTTTAGACCCATGAGCTCAAGACACGGAGCAACTCATATCATCCACAGGCCTGAGATGTTGTTAGCATCTAGAGCCCTGAGCTCAAGATTCAAAGTCTTTCATATCGATCCTAAACATGAGATGTTCATAACATTTTATGCCCTAAGCTCACGACCTTATGTCATCATGTCATCTACAGTCTAAGCTGTTCATAAGATTTAGAGCCTTGGGTTCATGACCAAGAATCGTTCATATCATCCACAACCCTGACTTATTAATCACATCCAAATCCCTTAGCTCACGACCTAGAGTAGCTCATGTCATCCACAAGCCTAAGTTATTCATAGCATCTAGAGTTTTAAGCTCACGACATGAAGTTGTTCATGTCATTCACAACCCTGAGTTGTTCGTAACATTTATAACACTGAGATCATAACCCAAATTTGTTCATGTCAACCACTGCCCTTAGTTGTACATAGCATTTAGAGCCCTAGGTTCACGACCTAAAGTTATTCATGTCATCCACAACCCTAAGCTATTCATAACACCTAGAGCATTAGGCTCACGACCAAGAATTGTTCATATCACCCATAGCCTTTAGCTATCCATAGAACCTAGAGCCTAAAACTTAAGACTTAGAGTCGTTCATGTCAACCACAATCCTTAGTTGTTTATAGCATCTAGAGCCCTCAACTCACATAATCCCGAGTCATTTATATCATACACAAAGCTGAGTTGTTCATAACATACAGTGTCTTGAGCTCATGACTCAAAGTATGTCATGTAGTCCAATGCCTTGATTTATTCATAACATGTTGAGCCTTGAGATCATAACCCGGAGTCGTTCATGTCAACCACAACTCTGAGCTGTTCATAGTATCTAAAACACTAAGCTCATGAACTAGAGTTGTTGATGTCATCCATAGCTCTGAGCTCATGATAAAGAATCATCCATATCATTTAGAACCCTGAGTTTTTTTGTAGCATGTAGAGGCTTGAGCACACGACCCAGAGTTGTTTATCTCAACCACAACCTTAAGTTGTTCATAGTTTGTAGAGCCTTAAGCCCATAACCCAAATTTGTTCATGTTATCCACAACCCTAAGCTATACATAGTATCTAGCACCCATAGTTCACGACCCAAAGTCCTTCATGTCAACCAAAGCCCTAAGTTGCTTATAGCATACAAAGCCTTGAGCTCATGACCTACAGTCATTCATGTCATCTTCAGCCTTGAGTTGTTCATAACATTTACAGCCATGGATACACGATCAAGAATCTTTCATATCATCCACACCACTGAGCTGTTCATAGCATCTAGAGGCCTAAGCTCACATGATCTAGAATCTTTCATATCATCCACAACCTTGAGTTATTTCAAGCATCTAGAGCCCCGAGCTAATGACTTAGAGTAGCTCATGTCATCTATAATCCTAAGCTCTTCATAGTATCTAGAGCCCTAGGCTTACAACCCAAATTCTTCATGTCAACCACAACACTGAGCTTGAGCTCATGACCGAGAGTCGTTCACATCAGCCATAACTCTGAGTTGTTCATAGCATTTAGATTCATTAGCTTAGAATCAAGAATCATTAATATCATCCTCAACCCTGAGTTGTTCATAGCATCTAGAGGTGTGAGCTCATGTGATCCCGAGTCATTGACACCTTCCACATTGTTGAGTTGTTCATAGCATCCATAGCCTTGGGCTCATGACCTAGAGTAACTCATATCATCAACAACCCTGACTTGTTCATAGTATTTAGAGCCCTAAGTTCATGACTCAAAGTCATTGATGTCAATCACAACCTTGAGTTGTTCATAGTATCCAAAACCCTAAGCTCATGGCGTAGAGTCATTCATGTCATCCACAACCCTAAGCTCATGTCATAGAACCGGTCATATCATCCATAGTCCTAAAATGTTCTTGACATCTAGAGGTTTGAACACATGGGATCCCAAGTCATTCATATCATCAACAACACTAAGTTGTTTGTAGCATCAATAGCCCTAAGCTGACAACATATAGTAGCTCATGTCATCTACATTCCTAAGCTGCTCATAGCATCTATAGCCTCGAACTCATGACCCGGAGTCATTCATGTCAACCACAACCTTGAGTTGTTCATAGTATCTAAAGACCTAAGCTCACGACCCAGAGTCATTCATGTCATCCACAACCTTGAGTTACCCATTACATCTAGAACCCTAAGCTCACGACCTGGAGTTGTTCACATCAACAACAGCTCTGAGCTGTTCACAGAATTTAGAGCCCTAAGCTCATGACCCAAAGTCATTCATGTCATCCACAACCTGAGTTGTTCATAGCATTTAAAGCCATAGGCACATGACCAAGAATCATTCATATAACCCACACCCTTGATATTTTCATACCATCAAGAGGCCTGAACTCACAGGATTCATAGTCATTCATATCATCCATAACCCTGAGTTGTTCACAGCATTCAGAGTCCTAAGCTCATGACCTAGAGTCATTTATTTCATGCACAACACTGAAATATTCATATCATTTAGAGTCATTGCCTCACAACCAAGAATTGTTCATGTCATCCTCAGCCTTGAGTTGTTCATAGCATCTAGAGGCCTTAGAACATGGGATCTTGAGTCGTTCATATCATCCAGAACTTTGAGTTGTTCATAACATCTAAAGCCTTGAGCACATGACTCAGAGTCCTTCACATAAACCACAATCTTGAGCTATTCATAACATCTAGATCCCTGAGCTCACGACCCAGAGTCATTCATGCCATCCACAACCCAGAGTTGTTCATCGCATTTAAGATCATAGGCTCATGGCCAAGAATCATACATATCATCCCGAGCCTTATGTTGTTCATAGCATCTAGAGGCCTCAACTCATAGGATCCCGAGTTGTTCATATCATCCATAACTCTGAGCTATTCATAGGATCTAGAGCCCTGAGCTATTCATGGTATCTAGATCCCTAAGCTCATGACCCATAGTCATTCATGTCAACCACTACCTTGAGTTGTTCATAGCATATAAAGCCCTGAGCTCATGACCTAAATTCATTCATGTCATCCACAACCATGAGTTGTTCATGGAATTGGAGCCATGGGCACAAAGAATCGTTCATATAATCAATACCCATGAGTTTTTCATAACATCTAAAGGCTTGAGTTCACAGGATCCATAATTGTTCATATCATCCATAACCTTGGGTTGTTCATAGCATCCAAAGTCCTAAGCTCATGACTGAGATTCGTTCATGTCATGCACAACCCTAAGCTATTTCGTAGCATTTAGAGTCATAGGCTCGTAACCAAGAATCATTCATATCATCCTAAAGCTTGAAATTCTTATAACATCTAGAGGTCTAAGATCATGGGATCTTGAGTCATTCATATCATCCACAACTCTGAGTTGTTCATAGCCCCAAGAGCCTAGAGCATATAACTCGATTCCTTCATGTCAACTACAACCCTCGGCTATTCAACGCATCTAGAGCCTTGAGATCATGACCTAGATTCATTCATATCATACACAACCTTGAGATCTTTATAACATTTAAACTCATAGGATCATGATCAAGAATCGTTCATATCATCCTTATCCCTAAGTTGTTCATAGCATCTAGAGGTTTTAGCTCATAGGATCCTGAGTTGTTCATATCATCCACAACTCTGAGTTGTTCAGAACATCTAAAGCCTTGAGCTCATGACCTGGAGTCACTCATGTCAACCACAACCTGAGTTGTTCACAGTATCTAGAGACCTGAGCTCACGAACCAGAGTTTTCCATGTCAACCACTATCCTTAGGTGTTCATAGCATCTACAATCCTAAGCTCACGACTTGAAGCCGTTTATGTTCACCAAAACCTAGAGCTTTTCATAGCATCCGAAGTACTTAGCTCATAACTCAAATTTGTTGAAGTCAACCACAACCCCGAGCTATTCATAATATCTAAAGCTCTAAGCTCACGACCTGGAGTCATTCATGCCATCCACAAGCCTTGAGCTCATGACATAGAATCATTTATATAATCCACAACCCTGAGTTATTCATAGTATCTAGAGGACTTAGCTCACGGGATCTAGAGTCATTCATATCATCCACAATGTTAATTTATGCATAGCATCTAGAGCTCTAAGCTCATGACCTGTAGTCATTCGGGTCAACCATAGCTTTGAGCTGCTCATAGCATCTAAAGCCCTTACCTCATGACCAGTATTTGTTCATGTCATCCACAACCTTGAGCTTTTCATAGCATTTAGAGCCCTAAGCTCACAATCGGGATTCATTTATGTAAACCACAAACCTGAGCTATTCATAGCATCTAGAGCCTTAATCTAACGACCTAAAATTATTCATGTCATCCACAACCTTGAGCTATTCATTGCATCTAGAGTCCTTAGCTCATAACTCGAAGCCGTTCATGTCAACGATAGCTCTGAGTTATTTATAGTACCTAAAGCCCTTAGCTCATGACTCGGAGTTGTTCATGTCATCCATAACCTTGAGCTATTTATAGCATTTAGAGCCCTAAGCTCACAACTGAGAGTCGTTCATGTAAACCACAACCCTAAGTTGTTCATAACATCTAGAGCCCAAAGCTCACGACCTAAAATCATTCATGTCATCCACAGCCTCGAGCTATTCAATTCATCTAGAGTCCAGAGCTCACAACTCGGAGTCGTTCATGTCAACCACAACCTTGAGTTGTTCATAGCATTTAGAGCCATGTGCTCATGACCTAGAGTTGTTCATGTCATCCACAACTTTGAGTTGTTCATAACATTTAGACTTATAGGCACACGACCAAGAATCGTTTGTATCATCCTTAACCCTAAGATGTTCATAGCATCTAGAGCCCTTGGCTAGTAGGATCCCGAGTCGTTCATATCATCCACAACTCTGAGTTGTTCATAGCATTTAGAGCTCTGAGCGCATGACTCGGAGTCGTTCAAGTAAACCTTAATCTTGAGTTGTTAATAGCATCTAGAGCTCTAAACTTAGGACCTAGAGTCGTTCATGTCAACTACTGACTTGAGCTATTTATAACATCTAGATTCCTGAGCTCACAACCCGGAGTCATTCATGTCCACTATAACTTAGAGTTTTTCATAGTATCTAGAGCCATGTGCTCACAACCCAAAGTCATTGATGTCAACCATAACCATGAGTTGTTCATAGCACTTAGAGCCTTGAGCTCATAACCTAAAGTCATTCATGTCATTCATAGCTCTAAGCTTTTCATGGCATCTAGAGTCCTAAGCTAACGATCTAGATTAATTCATGTCAACTTGAGCCCTGAGTTGTTCATAGCATTTAGACTCATAGGTTCACGACCAAGAATCGTTCATATCATTCTCAACCCTTAGTTGTTCATAGCATCTAGAGTCTTAAGCTCATAAGATCTTGAGTCATTAATATCATCCATAACTCTCAGTTATTCATAGCATTTAGAGCCTAGAGCTTACAACCCAAAGTTGTTCATCTCAACCACCACCATGAGCTTTTCATAGTATATGGAGCCCTAAGCTCATGACCTAGAGTTCTTCATGTCAACCACAATCCCGAGTTGTTAGTATCATCTAGAGCCTTGAGCTCATGACCCGAAGTCTTTCATGTCCTCCATACCCGAGAGATTTTCATAGCATCTAGAGTCCTAAGCTCATGACTTGAAATCATTCATGTCAACGACAACCCTGAGCTATGCATAGCATATGGTGGCCTAAGCTAACGAGTTGAAGTTATTCATGTCATCCACAGCCCTGAGCTATTCATAGCATTTAAAATCAAAGGCTCATCACCATGAATCGTTCGTATCATCCTCAGCCTTGAGCTATTCATAGCATCTAGAGGCCTGAGCTCATGGGCTCCCAAGTTGTTCATATAATCCATAACTCTGAGTTGTTAATATTATCTAGAGCCTTAAACTCACAACCTAGATTCTTTCTTGTCAACCAGAACCCTGAGCTGTGCATAGTATCTGGAGCTCTAACATTACGACTTAGAGTCATTCATGTTAACCATAGCCTTAAGCTATTCATAGTATCTAGAGCCTTCAACTCATGACCTAGAGTCATCTACGTCCTTTATAGCGTGAAGCTGCTCATTGCATCTAGAGTCTTGAGCTCACGACCAGGAGTCATTCATGTTAACCACAACCATGTGTTGTTCATAGCATCTAGAGCCTTGAGTCCACGATCTAGAGTCGTTCATGTCATTTACAACCCTTAGCTCATGATTTAGAATTGTTCATCTAATCGACAACCTTGAGCTATGCATAACATCTAGAGGCTTGATCTCAAGGGATCTCAAGTTGTTCATATCATCCATAATGTTGAGTTGTTGATAAAATCTATAACCCTGAACTCACGAGCTGGAGTAGCACATATCCGTCATAACCTTGTGCTATTCATAGCATCGAGAGCCTTAAGCTCATGACTCAGAGTCATTCATGTCAACCACAAATCTGAGTTGTTCATACCATCCCCGAGCCCTCAACCCGGAGTCGTATATGTCATCCACAACTCTGAGCTTTTAATTGCATCTAGATCCCTGACCTCATGACATAGAGTCTTTAATTTCATCCATAACCCTGAGTTGTTCATAGTATTTAGACTCATAGGCTCATAACCAAGAATCATTGATATGATCCTCAGCCCTAAACTATTCATAACATATGGAGGCCTAAGATCACGGGATACTGAGTCATTCATATCATCAACAATTGTGAGTTGTTCATAGCATATAAAGCCTTGAGTTCACGACCTGAAGTTGTTCATGTTAGCCACAACCCTGAGCTCATGACCTAAAGTCCTTCATGTAATCAATTGACCTGAGCTTTTCATAGCATCTAGTGTCCTAAGTTCACAACATGGAATCGTTTGTGTCCACCATAGCCTTGAGCTATTCATAGGATCTAGAGCCCTCAGCACATGACTTGGAGTCGTTCATGTCATCTATAGCCCTATGTTGTTCATAGCATTTAGACCCTTGAGCTCATGACCCTGAGTCAATCATGTCAACCACTGCCCTGAGTTGTTCATAGCATGCAAAGCCCTAGGCTCACAACCTAGAGTTGTTCATGTCATCCATGACCTGGAGTCATTCATGTCACCCACAACCCTTAACTGTTCATGGCATTTAGAGCCATGGGTTCACGACCACGAATCATTCTTATCGTCCACACCCCCTAGCTGTTCATAGAATCTAGAGGCCCAAGTCGACGAGATCCCGAGTAGTTCTAATAATCCAAAACCTTAAGCTTTTCATAATATCTAGAGCCTTATGTTAACAACAAGAGAAGTTCATGTCATCGAGAGTCGTGGGCTATTCATAGCATATAAAGCCCTGAGCTCATGACCTTGAGATGTTTCTCTAAACAATAGCCTTGTGCTGTTCATAGCATTTAGAGCCCTAAGATCATGACCCCAAGTCTTTCATGTCAACCATAACCTTGAGTTGTTCATAGCATCTAGAGCCTTGAGCTCATGACCCTAAGTTGATCATATCATACACAACCTTGAGTTGTTCATAGCATCTTGAACCCTAATCTCATGACCCAGTATCGTTCATGTCAACCATAACCATGAGCTAATCATAGCTTCTAGAGTCTTCAGCTCATGACCTGGAGTCATTCATGTCATCCACAGTCCTGAGTTGTGCCTAACATCTAGAGCCTTGAACTCATGACCCATAGTCGTTCATGTAAAGCAAAACCCTGAACTGTTCATCACATCTAGAGCCCTAAGCTCATGGGATCCCGAGTCATTCATATTATCCATAACGTTGAGTTGTTCATAGCATCTGGAGCCCTGAACTCAATACTTGGAGTAGCTCATGTCATCCATAGCCTTAAGTTACTTATAACATCTAGAGCCTTGAGCTCACATGTAGGAGTCGTTCATGTTAACCATAGTCACGAGTTATTCATAGCACCTAGAGCCCTGAGCTCACCACTCCAAGTTAATCCTGTCATGCACGCCCCTAAGTTGTTCATAGAATCTAGAACTCTCATCTCATGACTTGGAGTCATTCATGTCAACCACAAACATGAGTTGTTCATGGCATCTAGAGTACTTAGTACACGACCCGGAGTCATCCATGCCAATCACTACCATGCGTTGTTCATAACATCTAAGGCCTTGAGCTCATGATCCAAAGTTGTTCATGTCATCCATAGCCCTGAGCTTTTCATGCCATCTAGAGCCCTAAGGTCACAGCTCAAAGTCATTCATGTCATCCATAACACTAAGATTTTCATTGCATCTAGAGCCCTAGGCTCACAACACAAATTCATTTATCACATCTACAACCCTTAGCTATTGATAGCAACTACAACCCTGAGCTCAAGACCTAAAGTTGTTCATGTCATCCACATTCCTATGTTGTTTAGAACATCTAGAACCCTTATCTTATGACCCGCAGTCATTCATGTCATCCATAACCTTTAGCTTTTCATAGTATCTAGAGATGTAAGTTGATGACCCGAAGTCATTCATGTCGACTACTGCCTTAAGCTGTTCATTGTGCTAAAAACCCTAAGCTCATAACCTAGAGTCATTCATGTCATCCACAATCCTGAGCTTTTCTTAACATCTAAAGACTTCAGCTCACGACTCGGAGTCCTTTAGGACTTCCACAACACTGAGTTGTTCAAAACATTTAGAACCTTAAGCTCATGACACGAAGTCGTTTATGTCATCTACAACCCTGGTATGTTCATAGCATCTAAATCCTTAATATCATGACCTGGAGTCATTCATGTCAACCACAATTGTGAGTTATTCATAGCATCTAGAGAATTTAGCTCATGACCCAGAGTCTTGCATGTCAACCACTCCCTGCGCTATTCATAGCATCTAAAACCCTGAGCTCATGACCTGAAGTCTTTCATGTCATCCTTAACCCTGAGCTTTTCACACCATCTAGAGTTCTAAGTGATTACTACTCAAAAAGTGCTATTTTATAGCTTGTAATTAACTCTTTTAAACATTTTTGAGTAGTACTTATTACCTTTTAACTCAATTGGCATGTTAAGGACCCTTGCAATCAATTCTAATCAAATTGTGTTAAGTTCTGGTGTTTTTTATAGCTTTTTTATCACCAAAGCAATCTAAGATGAGGGAGAGCTTGATATAATCATTGGAAAAGCAAATGGAAGCTCATTTACATGAAGAATTCAAGCTTTGAAGCTTCTTAGTTCTTTGCCAAAGCCAATCAAGAATGCAAGGAGGAAAAAGAGAGAAATCTAACATGAAGAATTCAAGAGGACAGCAGCTGTAGGACACATTCCGATCACTTCCCAAAGTCCATTTCATGTATACTATATTTCCTTTCAAAGCTCGTGAAGTCAGGAGTCCAACGCTTCAAATGGTGCATGAATTGGAGCTGAAATGAAGAAGTTATAGCTGTTTGAAGACAACTGCACAAAGCTGAGCGAAATGAGCTACGAAAATTTCGTAGGGTGTTTCGCAACTGCGAAACCACCCCTTGGCACACGAGTGCCATTTCACAGATCCACCCCCTCATTTCGCAGTTGTGAAATGGGCTGCAAAATGGCCTGTGAAAATGTTCCTTGGCTACGAAATGGCCGCGAAATTGGCCCTTAGCTGCGAAATGGCCTCCAAGCTGTGAATCAAGTTGCAAATCATCTCCAAGTTGCGGAATCACCTCCAAGTCGTGAAATCACAAATTAAACTTGCAAAATCAAAGTTCAAACTTGGAAAATGGACAATTCAACGTGCAAATCACCTTGCGAAATCCACCTGTGCAATCTCAGATATTTGCAACCGACTTAGTTAGATTTTTTTCTCAAAATATTTTCTCCTTGTAATCAGTCAAAGATATTATTGGGATATTTCTTAGAAAATATCTTCTCTATATATATCTTTGAACCAATGTAAAGAAGGATATCATATATCATAGATGTAATCTGACGAGAGGAAGAAATATATTTTACAGAGCACTTGCTCTGTTTTTCTTTCATATTTTTGTTTTCTCGTTATTTTTATTTCTATCCAAACAAACTCTGAGGATGTTTCCTCAGATGATGAGTGGCTAGGCTCTTTGTCTCTTGGAGTGAAGAATGCCGGATAAGTTTCCAAATGCAAAAATTAGAAGTTTTGTTGTTTCAGCTTTTAATGAAGAGAAAGTGTGACCCGTTAATGGTTTTTATCTTTTTAGTTAACTTAAAACGCCTTAAAATCACCTGGCCAACACTTGGTAAGGCAAGTGGTCTCCGTCCATTGAGATACACTAGTTTATCTCTTGCAAGCCTTTGAGAGGTGGCTTAAAGGTAGGATTTTCTAGAATAGCCAACAATTGGTAAGCTTTTGGACTCTAAGGAGACATCCATTAGTTATCTCTTGCGAGCTTTTGACGGGTAATCCAAGGTTAAGGATCACCTTGAATGGCAAATGCTAGGTGAGAGGCATGAGCCATTGCAAGATGCATTAGTGAGAGGGAATTAGTGTTTGAACTCATTAAGGGGAAGCATCTGTACCACACCGGTTAGAGAATTAACTATATGTTAATTCTCTAATGCGAGGAAAAGAAACAAGTGACTGGAACTCCCTTTTTGTACAAGGAATCTGAGCCTAGTGATCTGAAATTCCAAGAAACACTTTTCTTGGTAAGTAATTTCCATTACTTTATTTTTGGTTTCACTTAAAAACCAACCTTTTCAAACATCTTTATGTTTTCTTTTAGAGCTAACCTTGAAATGAAAAAGCACCAATTCAGCTTTGAATTGATATCAATTGTGAAGTGGAAACCCATCCCAGTGAACGACCCTAGAGCCACTATGCTATTCTAGTTAAGGCTATCCTAGTACATGGTGTAATAGGTTATAAATTTTGTTGATTACTCTCGTTTGAGGACCAAAATCAAGGCACCAGCTGGGCACGGAATCAAATGGCTTTGTTACCAGGGACCATTACGAGGACATGAATCAGCTGATACACCAATTGGGAACGAATCAGTAAGCTCACAACTCAGAGTCATTCATGTCATCTAGAGCCTTGAACTATTCATAGCATCTAGAGCCTTAAGCCCTCAACTTGAAGTCATCTATGTCATCGATATCTCCGAACTATTCATAGCATGAAGAAGCCTAATCTCAAGGCCCAGAGTCATTCTTGTCATCCATATCCCTGAGTTGTTCATAGCATCTAAATCCCTTAGCTCACGACCTCGATTCGTTCATGTAATCCACACCCTTGAGTTTTTCATAGCATCTAGAGCCCTCCTCTCATGACCTAGAGTCATTCATATCAACCACTGCCTTAAGTTGTTCATAACATTTAAATCCTTAAGCTCATACCCCAAAGTCGCTTATAACCTAAAGTCGTTAATGTCATCCACAACCCTATGATTTTGGAAGCATCTATAGCCTTCAACTCACGACCTTAAGTAATTCTTGTCATCCATAGCTCTGAGCTGTTCATAGCATCCTAAGCCCTAAGTTCACGACACAAAGTCATTTATGTCATCCATAGCCTTGAGTTGTTGATAGCATCTAGGGCCCTAAGCTCACAACCTAGAGTTGTTCATGTGAACCACAACCTTGAGCCAGTCATAGTACTCAGACCCCTGAGCTCATGACCCAAAGTCATTCATGTCATCCATAGCCCTCACCTATTCATAGCATCTAGAGCCCTAAGCTCAGGACCTAGAGTCGTTCGTGTCAACTATAACCCTGAGCAGTTCATAGTATCTACAACCCTAAGCTCACAATCTAGAGTCATTCATCTCAACCATAGTCGTGAGTTGTTCATCTCATCTAGAGCCCTCAACTCACAAGCCAAAGTCGTTCATGTCATCTAGAACCCATAGCTTTTCCTAACATCTAAAGCCCTGAGCTCACGACCTGTAATCGTTCATGTCAATCGTAGCCCTTAGTTGTTCATAGCATCTAGGTCCATGAGCTCACAAGATCTCGATTCATTCATATCATCCATAACGCTAAGCTATTCATAGCATCCAGAGCCCTAAGCTCACGGCCAAGAGTAGCTCATGTCTTTCACAGCCCTAAGCTACTCATAACATCTAGAGCTTTGAGCTCATGTGCAGGAGTCATTCATGTAAACCATAGCCTTGAGCTATTCATCATATCTAGAGCCTTGAGCTCACAACCAAAAGTCATTCATGTCATCCACATCCGTGTGCTCATGACACAAAATCATTCATATCATCCCTAACCCTTACGTGTGCATAACATCTAGAGGCATGAGCTCATGGGATCAAGAGTCGTTCAATTCATCCACAATGCTAAGTTGTTGATAGCATCCATCACTCTGAACTCACGACCTAGAGTAGCTCATATCATCCACAACCCTAAGTTGTTCATAGCATCTAGAGCCTTGAGCCCACAACCTGGAGTTGTTCATGCCAACCACAACCCTGAGCTGTTTATAGATTCTAGAGCCTTGAGCTCATGATCGGGTGTCATTCGTGTCATCCATAACCCTGAGCTTTTAATAGCGTTTAGAGCCCTAAGCTCACAACCTCAACTTGATCATGTCAAGCACACCCTTGATCTATTCATAGCATTTAGAGCCCTGAGCTCATGACCCAAAATCATTCATGTCATCCACAATCTTACCATTTTCATAGCATATAAAGTCCTAAGATCACGACTCGGAGACACTCATGTCAACCATAGCATTGAGTTGTTCATAGCATCTATAACCCTGAGCTCAGGACTTGGAGTCTTTCATGTCAACCACAGCTTTGAGTTATTCGTAGTATTTAGAGCCTTGAGCTCATGACCCAAAGTTGTCAATGTCATCCACAACCCTGAGTCGTTTATTGTATTTAGAGCCATGGGATCACGACCAAGAATCATTCATACCAACTACACCCCTGACCTATTCGTAACATCTAGAGGCCTAAGCACATGTGATCCTGAGTCATTCAAATCATCCACAACCCTAAGTTATTCACAACATTCAGAGTGATGAGCTAACAATCAAAAGTATCTCATGTCATTTGTAGTCCTGAGTTATTCATACCATTGAGAGCCTTGAGCTGATGACTTAGAATCATTCCTTTCAACAACACCCCTAGGCTATTTAAAGTATCTAGATCCCTGAGCTCATGACCCATAGTCATTCAGGTCAACCACAACCTATAGATGCTCATAACATCTAGAGCCCTAAGCTCACGACCCGGAGTCGTTCATCTCATCGACAACCATGAGTTGTTCATAACATCTAAAGCCCTTAGCTTATGACCTAGAGTCGTTCATGTAAACTACAACCCTAAGCTGCTCATAGCACCTAGAGCCCTCAGTTGATGACTTAGAGTCATTCATGTCATCCACAACCTAAAGCTTTTCATAGAATTTAGAGCCCTGTGGTCATGACCCAGATTCATTCATGTTATACACAACCTTGAGTTGTTCTTAGGTTTTAGAGTCATGAGCTCAGGACCAGGAATCATTTATGTCAACCACAACCTTAAGCTATATGTAGGATCTAGAGCCTTGAGCTCATGACCCGAAGTCGTTCATGTCATCCACAACCTTGAGTTGTTCAATGTATCCAGAGGCTTAAGCTCACGACATGAATTGATTCATGTCATCGAAAACCCTTATGTATGGATAGCATCTAGAGTCATGATTGTGGGAGGCTCCCTTCCACGTGTCACTTTCCAATCCCAACACTTTTTCGAGTAGCACAAACAAGCAACCATTTGAATCCTTCCATCTGGACCTCGTCTAATTCATCTAACCACAGACATAAAGAGGTTATTTCCTTATGAAGTCAGACGGCAAGGGAGATCGGACTCCCCAAGTAATCATTCATGTCCTTATAAGGGAATGGCGGATGAGACCTCTTCCAACTCTCAAGTTCATATCAACTAATTGATACACATAACCCCAGACCATCAACCAGTTGAAGGGACAGGCGGTTATGCAGTCAAACATCATGGCATGTCAGCTGACAGCACCTACTAGTTGTCTAAAATTGTGATGATTGCCCTCCCACTTACAAGACAATCATCATTACAGAGAAGGTTAAAGTGCTTAGTTAGCACTATAGTGGCATTCTCTTCAGCACTATAAAAACCTTCCATGAGCACAAACAAGAGGAAACCTACTGACTCTCTCTCTCTCACACTCTCTAAGATCGCTTGAGCTATCTTTTGCTTGACTTAATCTTCGGAGGGGTGTGCTCAAATCACTTGTCCGGACATCCTTTGTACAGGAAAGGAGTTTATCCAGCCTCATTATCACTAGAGCAGATACTTTGAGAGACCCACTAATGGAGGAAGATTTTCCATTCCCCTTTAAGCTGGACGAATCCGACTTTAGTTGGCTTTGAACCGATAATGAGTTCACGGGATTTGGAGTCATTCATTCATCCACAACGGTGAGTTGTTCATAACATCCATCACCTTAAGCTTATGACCCGGAGTAGGTCATATCCTCCACAACGCTAAGTTGTTCATAGCATCTAGGGCCTTGAGCCCACGACCTGGAATCATTCATGTCAACCATAACCTTGAGTTGTTCATAAATTCTAAAACCTTAAGCTCATGACTTGGATTTGCTCATGTCATCCACAACCCTAATCTTTTAATAGCATCTAGAACCCTAAGGTTACGACCTCAAGTCGATCATGTAAACCACACCTTTGACCTCATGACTCGGAGTCATTCATGTCCTCCATAGCCCTAGCATTTTCTTACAATATAAAGCCCTAAGCTCATGATCTGAAGACATTCATGTCAACCATAACACTTAGCTGTTCATAGCATCTATAGTCGTGAACTCACATCCCGAAGTCATTCATGTCATACATAGCCTTGTGTTGTTCATAGCATCTAGAGCCTTGAGCTCACAACCTAGAGTTTTCAATGTCATCTACAACCCTGAGCTATTCATTGCATTTAGAGCAATGGGATCATGACAATGAATCATTCATACCAACTAAACCTCTAACCTATTCATAACATCTAGAGGCCTAAGCACATGACATCCCGAGCCATTCAGATCATCCATAACCCTGACCTATTTACAACATCCCGAGCACTGAGCTAACGATCGAGAGTAGCTCATGTCATTTGCAACCCTGAGCTGTTCATAGCATCGCGAGCCTTAAGCTTTTGACCTAGAATTGTTCCTTTCAACGACACCCCTAGGTTGTTCGTAGCATCTAGATCCACAAAGTATAGTCATTCATGTCAACCACAACCTGGAGATGTTTATAGCATTTAAAGCCTTATGCTCATGACTCAAAGTCATTCATCTCATCCACAACCCTAAGGTGTTCATAGCATCTATAACACTCAGCTCATGACATGGAGTCATTCATGTCAATCACAATGTGAGTTGTTCATAACATATAAAGCCCTCAGTTCACGACCTGGAGTCGTTCATGTCATCCACAACCCTGAGTTTTTCATAGCATTTAGAGTCCTAAGGTCATGACTCGGAGTGATTCATGTCATTAATAGCCCTAATCTATTCTTAGGTTCTAGATCCATGAGCTCATGACAGGGAGTCGTTTACATCAATGACAACCTTGAGTTGTACGTAGGATCTAGAGCCCTAAGCTCATGACCTGGAGTCGTTCATGTCATCCACAACCCCAAGCATTTCATAGCATCTAGAGCCCTGAGCTCAAGACTTGGAGTTTGTCATGTCAACCACAACCCCAAGTTATTCATATCATCTAAAACCTTGAGCTCATGACCTAGAGTCATTCATGTCATCCATAACCTTTTTTTTGCTTCATAGAATCTAACACCTTAAGCTCATGACCAGGAGTTGTTCATGTCATCTAAAGCCTTGAGTTGTTCATAGCATCTAGAGACTTAAGCTCACTACCTAAAGTCGTTGATCACATCCACAACCCTGAGTTGTTCATAGCCTCTAGAACCTTGAGCTCATGACCCGTAGTTGTTCATGTAAACAATAGTCTTGAGCTATTCATAGCAACTAAAGCCTTGAGTTATACATAGGATCTAGAGCCCTGAGCTATTCATAGCATTTAGAGCTATGGGCCCAAGACCAAGAATCATTCATATCATCCACACCCCTGAGTTGTTTAAAACATCCAAAGTCTTAAGCTAATGATGTAGAGTAGCTCATGTCATCCACAATCCTGAGTTGTTCATTGCATCTAAAGCCCTGAGCTCATGACCCAGAGTTATTCCTCTCAACCATAGTTTTAAGTTGTTCATAGCATCTAAAGCCCTAAGCTCAAGACCAAAAGTTATTCATTTGAACCATAGCACTAAGTTGCTTATAGCCTCAAAGGCCCTGAACTCACATTTAGAGTTGTTCATGTCATCAACAACCCTAACCTTTTCATAGCATCTAGAGCTCAGAGCTCATGACCCAAAGTCATTCATTTCAACCATAATCTTGAGCTGCTCACAACATCTAGAGCCTTAACCTCACGAACCATAGTCATTCATATCATCTATAATCTTGAGCTTTTCATAGCATCTAGAACATTGAGATCATGACTCGGAGTCGTTCATGTCCTCTATAACTCAGAGCTGTTCAAAGCAACCAGAGCCCTGAGCACATGACCCAAAGTTGTTCATGTCATGTAGAACCCTGAGCTATTCATAACATATATAACCCTAAGCTCACCACCCGAAGTCATTCTTATCATCCATAACCTTGAGTTGTTCATAACATCTAGATCCTTAAGTTCACATCCTAGAGTCGTTCATGTCAACCACAATCCTAAGTTGTTCATAGTATCTAAAGCCCTGAGCTCATGAGCCTGAGTCGTTCATGTCATCCACAACCCCGAGTTGTTCATAGCATTTAGAGCTTAGAGCTCATAACCTAGAGTCATCTATGTCAACCACAACCTTGAGTTGTTGATAGCATCTAGAGCCTTGAGCACAAGGGTTCTTGAGTTGTTCATATCATCTAAAACCCTCAACTATTCATAGCTTTTAGAGCCTTAAGCTCAAGACCTCGTGTCGTTCATGTCAACCACAACCCTGAGCGGTCCATAGTATCTACAGCCCTGATTTCATAACCCAGATTTGTTCAAGTCATCCACATCCTCGAGCTCATGACATAGAATCATTCATACCATCCACAACCCTATGTTGTTCATATAATCTAGAGGCCTTAGTTCATAGGATCCTGAGTTGTTCATATCATCTACAACATTGATCTATTCATAGCATCGAGAGCCTAGAACTTATGACCTAAAGTCAATCATGTCAACCACAACTTTGAGCTGTTCATAACATCTAAAGGCCCGAGCTTACGATGCAGAGTAGTTCCTGTCAACTATAACCCTCAGTTGTTCATAGCATTTAGGGTCATGGGCTTACAACTAAGAATCATTCATAACATCCAAAACCCCGAGTTATTCATAGCATCTAGATTATTGAGCTCACGGGATCCTGAGTCGTTAGTATCATCCACAACCTTGGGCCATTCATAGCATCCACATCGTTGAGCTCACTACTTGGTGTAGCTCATGTCATCCATAACCTTGAGTTGTTCATAGTATTTAGAGCCTTGAGCTCACAACCTAGAGTTGTTCATGTCATCTATAGCCTTAAGTTCTTCATAGCATCGAGAACCCTGTGCTCACAACCCAGATTCATTCTTGTCAACCACAATCTTGAGATGTTCATAACATTTATAGTCCTAAGCTCATGACCTGATGTTGTTTCTATCATCTACAACCCTTAGCTATTCATAGAATTTACACCATAGGCTCACGTCCTAGAATCATTCATATCCTCCTCAACCTAAAGTTATTCAGAGCATCTAAAGGCCTGAGCTCATGACCTAGAGTCGTTCATTTCAGCAATGTCCTGAGCTATTCATAAGATTTAGAGCCCTGAGCTCATGATCCAGAGTCGTTTATGTCAACTACAACCCTATGTTTTTCATAGCACTTAGATCCATAGGCTCATGACTTAGAATCACTCATATCAACCTCAACCCAAAGTTGTTCATAGCATCTAGAGGCCTCTGCTCATGACCTAAAGTCATTCATGTCAACCATAGTTCTGAGTTGTTCATAGCATCTAGAGCTTAGAGCTCACGACCTAGAGTCATTCATATCAACCAAAACCCTGAGCTATTCATAACATTTTTAGCGAGAGGCTTACGATTAAGAATAGTTCATATCATTCTCATCCCTGAGTTGTTCATAGCATCTAAAGGCTTGAGCTCACAACCCGAAAGCATTCATGTAAGTCATAACCTTGAGTTGTTCATAGCATATAGAGCTTTGAGCTCAATACTTGGAGTCGTTCTTGTCAACCATAACCCTAAGTTGTTCATAGCATCCATAGCACTACACTCATGACCCAGAGCTGATCTTGTCTACCATAGTGTTGAGCTATTCATAACATTTAAATCCATAGGCTCACGACTAAGAATCGTTGATATCATTCTCAACTCTGAGTTGTTCATAGCATCTAGAGGACTGTGCTAACAGGATCTCGAGTCATTCTTGTTATCCATAACCCTGACTTGTTCAAAGCATCCAGAGCCTTGAGTTGACGGCTCAGACTCATTCATGTCATCCATAGCCCTAAGTTGTTCATAACATTTAGAACCTTAAGCTCACGACCAGGAGTTGTTCATGTCAACCACAACCCTGAGTTATTCATAGCATCTAAAGCTTTTAGCTCATGACCTAGAGTCATTCATGTCATTCATAGTCCTGAGCTATTCATAGCCTTTAGGGCCATGGTCTCACCACTAAGAATCATTCGTATCATCCACAACTCTGAGCTAGTCATAACATCTAGAGGCCTAAGCTCATGGGATCTTGAGTCATTCTTATCATCTACAACCTTCAACTGATCATAGCATCTAAAGCCCTAAGCTCATAGTACAGAGTAGCTCATGTCATTCATAACCCTGGGCTAATGACTCTGAGTCATTCATGTCATCAATAGCCTTAAGTTGTTTATAGCATCCATAGTCCTCAGCTCACGACCCATAGTCGTTCATGTCAACCATAGGCCTGAGCTGTTGATAGCATCTCGAGCCCTAAGCTCATGATCCAATGTCATTCATGTCATCCATAACCTTGAGCTATTCATAGGATTTATACCCTTGAGCACACAATCCAGAGCCATTCATGTCATCCACAACCCTGAGCTGTTCATAACACCTAGAGCCTTGAGCTCACAACTCAGAGTCATTCATGTCAACCACAACCCTGGGCTATTTATAGCATCTAGTGTTTTGAGTTCACAACTCAAGGTCATTCATTTCATCCCCAACCCTGAGATATTCATAGCATTTAGGGTCATGGGCTCACAACCAAGAATCATTCATATCATCCACAACCTTGAGCCGGTCATAGCATTTGGAGGCCTGAGCTCATTGGATCCTGAGTCGTTCATATAATCCACAACCCTAAGCTGATCATAGAATCTAGATCCCTAAGCTCATGACATAGATTAACTCATGTCATCCACAACCTTATGTTGTTCATAGTATATAAAGCCTTAAGCTCATGACTTGGAGTCATTCATGTCATCCATAGCCCTCAGCTACTCATAGGATCTAAAGCCCTCTACTCACGACCCATAGTCATTCATGTCAACCATAGACTTGAGCTGTTGATAGCATCTTGAGCCCTTAGCTCATGACCTAATGTCATTCATGTCATCGATAGCCTTGAGATCTTCATAAGATATAAAACTCTAAGCTGAAGACCCAAATTCATTCATGTTATCGATAACCCTTAGTTATTCATACCATCTTGAGCCCTTAGCTGACAATCCATAGTCGTTCATTTCATCCACAACCCTAAACTATTCATAACAACTAAAGCCTTGAGTTCACGACCCAAAGTTGTTCATATCATCCATAACCCTGAGCTGTTCATATCAGCTATATCCTTGAGCTCGTGACCTAGAATCATGAATATCATCCACCCCCATGAGCTACACATAGTATCTAGAGACCTGAGCTTATGACCTAGCAAAGTTCATGCATCGACAACCCTAAGCTGTTTATAGCATCTACAACCCTGAGCTTACGACTTAGAGATGTTCATTTTAACCACAACCCTAAGCTATTCATAGTATTGAAAGCCCTATGCTCATTGCCTAAAGTCGTTGATATCATCCATAATCCTCGGTTGTTCATAACATCTAGAGTCCCCCATGACTCATAGTCGTTAATGTCAACCACAACCCTCAACTGTTCATAGCATCAAGAGCCCTAAGCTCATGACATTGAGTAGTTCATGTCAGCTACAATCCTGAGTTGTTCATAACATTTCAAGCTTTAGGCTCAAGACCAAGATTCGTTCATATGATTCATAGCCTTGAGCTGTTTGTATGATCTAGAGGCCTGAATTGATAGGACCTTAAGTTGTTCATATCATCCATAACCCTGAGTTATTCATAACATCTAAAGCCATGAGCTAACGGCTAGGAGTAGCTCATGTCATCCAATGGCCTAAGTTGTTCATAGCATCTAGAGTCTTGAGCTCACGACCTATAGTCGTTCATCTCAACCATAAAACTAAGCTCTTCAAAGCATGTAGAGCCCTCTACTAATGACTGATTACTACTCAAAAAGTGTTATTTCATATCTTGTAATTAACTCTTTTAAACACTTTTGAGTAGTAGTTATTGCCTTTTAATCCAATTAACATGTTAAGGACCCTTGCAATCAATTCTAATCAAATTGTGTTAAGTTTTGGTGTTTTGATAACTTTTTTATCACCAAAGCAATATGAGATTGAGGAGAGTTATTTGGAATCCATGGCAAAGCAATGGAAAGCTCAGAAGCATGAAGAACCAAAGCTTTGAAGTCCTTTGCCATAAGCAAATCCGGAATGCAAGGAGGGGAAGCAAAGAGAAATCTGCCATGAAGCATTCTTGATGACAGTCATGTCAACCACTTTTGGAGCACTTCCTGAAGTCCAATTTATGTATGCTATATGTCATTTTAAAGCTTAGGAAGTCAACAATCCAATGCTTCAAATGGGTTGCAATTCGGAGTTGAAATGAAGGAGTTACAGCCATTGGAAGCCAATCACTCCAAGCTGAAGGAAGAATTTTGCACAGCGTTGCGAAATCACCCTTTTGTTGCGAAATGATTTTGCAACCTTTTTGCACAGTGCTATGGATTTCCCCTGAAGTTTCATGACGTGATGGAAGCCAAACACCACAAGATGAAAGCCAACTTCGCAGCGCTGCGGAACCAGCCTTTTGCTGCGAAGTGATTTCGCAGCCCTTTTTGTACATCTGCGAAATCTCGCAGACCTCGTTTTCACCTGCGAAATGGTCCTTAGTGCTTCCCGATATTTGCGACCGACACTTTTAGATATTTTCTTCAGATATTTTTGTATAAATTTCCATTTTCTCCTTGTATTCAGTCATTCATGTAATTCCTTAGCTAGGAAGTATCCAAGGAAGGGTAAATTACCTTTCTATATAAACTCTCTTGTAAACACTAAAAAAGACACTCTCGGGGAGCTTTTTCCAGGAGATCCATCATATAATATATCATATATAGAATCAACGAACAGAGCACTTGCTCTGTTTTTCATATATATTTTTGTTTTCTCATTCTTTTTCTTTCTAGCCAATCAAACTTTGATGATTTTCCTCAGAGGATGAGAGGCTAGGCTTTTTATCTCTTGGGGTGAAGAAAGCCGGGTAAGTTCCCTCATGCATAAATTGGCAGTTTTGTTGTTTTAGTTTTTAATGAAGAGAAAGTGTGACTCGTTAATGGTTT
>JAAKHE010000181.1:352746-368924 GCA_011039315.1 Vitis labrusca | reverse complement strand
CTTTTCATTTCAAGGTTAGCTTTAAAAGAAAACATAAAGATGTTTGAATGAAAAAGGTTCGATTTTAAACTAACCAAAAATAGTAACTGATTTTACTTACAAAGAAAAGTGTTTCTTGGAGTTTCAGATCACTAGGTTCAAATTCCTCATACAAAAAGGGAGTTTCGGTCACTTGTTTCTTTTCCTCGCATTAGAGAATTAACATATAGTTCCTTCTCCAACTGGTGTTGTACAGATGCTTCCCATTAATGGGTTCAAACACTAAATCCCTCTCACTGATGCACCTTGCAATGACTCATACCTCTCACCTAGCACTTGCCATTCAAGGTGATCTTTAACCTTGGATTACCCGTCAAAAGCTCGCAAGAGATAACTAATGGATGTCTCCTTGGAGTCCAAAAGCTTACCAAGTGTTGGCTATTCTAGAAAATCCTACCTTCAAGTCACCTCCCAGAGGCTCACAAGGGGTAAACTAGTGAATCTCCATGGAAGGAGATCACTTGCCTTACCAAGTGTTGGCCCAGGTGATTTAAAGACCTTTTAAGTTAACTAAAAAGATAAAAACCATTAACGGGTCACTCTTTCTCTTCATTAAAAACTAAAACAACAAAACTTCCAATTTATGCATGAGGGAACTTACCCGGCTTTCCTCACTCCAAGATACGAAGAGCCTAGCCTCTCATCCTCTGAGGAAAAATCCTCAGAGTTTGGTTGGCTAGAAAGAAAACTAACGAGAAAACAAGAATATATATGAAAAACAGAGCAAGTGCTCTGTTCGTTGATTCTATATATGATATATTATATATGATGAATCTCCTGGAACAAGCTCCTCCGAGAGTCTATATAAAGAAAATTACAAAACAAAATATCTGAGGTTTATTCACCCCTTTTCCAAACTTAATAACTAAGGAATCCTATAATTGGTGGGTTACAATGAGAAAATGGGGATTTAGACATCAAAAATCTGAAGCAAAATATCCAAAAGTGTCGGTCACAAATATCGGAAAACTTCATGAGAAATTCCGTTGCACTATGCAAAATGGCTGCGAAATCATTTCGTAGCAAAAGGGTGATTTCGCAGCCATGCAAAATTCTTCCTTCAGCTTGGAGTGATTGGGTTCCAATGGCTGTAACTTCCTCATTTCAGCTCCAAATCATACACGGTTTGAAGCGTTAGATTCTTGACTTCCCGAGCTTTGAAATGGTATATAGCATGTAGAAAATGGACTTCAGGAAGTGTTCCAAAAGTGCAAAGGAAGACTACAGCTGCTGTCCTCTGTTTTCTTCACTCTGTTTTCCTCTTTGCTTCTCTCCTTTGCTTGGCTTATCTTAATGATCCAAAAAGCTGTCAAAACACTAAAACTAGCCACAAATATGATTAGAAGTCATTGCTAGGTCCTTAACATGTTAATTGGGTTAAAAATGGAGAACTACTACACAAAAGTGCTTAAAACATAATGAATTAAAGGCACAAAATAGCACTTTTTGGGTAGTAATCAAGCATCTAGAGGATTGAGGTCACAGGATCATGAGTCATTGATATCATCCACAACCCTGAGTTGTTCATAGTATCCAAAGTTGTGGGCTCACAACCCGGAGTAGCTCATGTCATTAACAATCGTAAGTGGTTTATAGCATCTAGAGCCTTGAGTTCATGACCCAAACTCATTCCAGACAACCACAACCCTTTGCTTTTCATAACATATAGAGCCCTAAGCTCATGACTCAGAGTCTTTCATGTGATACACAACCTTGACTTGTTCATAGCATTTAAAGCCATTGGCTCATAACCAAGAATCGTTCATGTTATCCTCAACCTTGAGCTGTTCATAGCACCTAGAAGATTGGGATCACAGGATCCTAAGTCGTTCATATCATCCATAACTTTGAACTCATGACCCAGAGTCGTTTATGTCATCCATAACCCTGAGCTCATGAAGCAAATAAATTCATATCATCCACAACTATGAGATGTAATTACCATCTAGAGGCTTGACCTCACATGATCCTGAGTCGTTCATATCATCCATAATGCTTAGTTGTTCCTAGCATCCGTAACCCTCAGCTCATGACCTAGAGTGGTTTATATCATTCATAACCTTGAGTTATTCATAGCATTTAGAGTCATGAGCTCACAACCCAGAGCTATTAGTGTCAATCACAACCCTAAGTCGTTCATAGTATCTAGAGCCTTCAGCTCACGAACCGAAGTCATTCATGTCATCTATAGCCTTCAACTATTCATAGCATTTAGAGCATTGAGCTCACGACCCAGAGTTGTTCTTATCAACCATAGCCCTAAGTTGTTCATAGCATGTAGAGCCCTAAGCTCACTATCAGGGGTCATTCATGTCATCCATAAACTTAAGCTATTCATATCATTTAGAGCCATGGGCTCACAACCAAGAATTGTTCATATCATCCTGAGCCCTAAGCTGTTCATAGAATCTAGAGGACTAAGCTCACGAAATCTCGAGTCATTCATAGCATCCAATATGTTGACTTCTTCATAGAATCCAAACTTGTAAGCTCATGACCCAAAGTACCTCATGACCCAAAGTAGCTCATGGCATCCATAATCCTTAGTTGTTCATAGAATCTAGAGCCTTGAGCTCACAACCCGAACTTTTGCTTATCAACCATAACAATGAGCAGTTCATAGCATCTAAATCCTTAAGCTCATGACCTAGGGTTGTTCATCACATATAGAGGCTTGAGCGCATGATGTAGAATCGTTATTAACATCCACAGACCTAAGCGGTTCATAACATCTAGAGGCCTCAGGTCACAGGAGACTAAGTCATTCGCATCATCCACAACTATGAGATGTTCATCGCATCTAGACCCCTAAGCTCATGACCTAAAGTTTTTTAGGTCAACCACAACCTTGAGTTGTTGATAGCATCTTGAGCCCTAAGCTCACGACCCGGAGTCGTTCATATCATCCATAACATTGAGCAGTTCATATCAACTAAAGGCTTGAGCTCATGACACAAAATCATTACTATTTTTCCTAGCCCTGATCAATTCATGAATCTAGAGGATTGACCTTACAGGATCCCAAGTCGTTCATATCATCCACAACATTGAATTGTTCATAACTTCTAGAACCCTGAGCTCAGGACCAGGAGCCTTTCATGTCAACCACAACCTTGAGTTGTTCATAAAATCTTAAGGCCATGACCCGGAGTCATTCATGTCATCCACAACCTTGAGTTGTTAAAAGCATCTAGAGCCTCAAGCTCATGACCTAAAGTCGTTCATGCCAACCATAACCCTGAGTTGTTCATAACATATAGAGACCCGAGATCATGACTCGAAGTGGTTATTGTCCACCATAGCCTTAAGTTGTTCATAGCATCTAGAGCCTTGAGCTCACTACCCGGAGTAGTTTATGTCATCAACAATCTTAGGCAGTTCATAAAACCTAGACCCCTAAGCTCATGACCCAGAATCGTTCATATCAACCACAATCCTGAGTTGTTCATAGTATTTAGAGGATTGAGCTTAGGACCCAAATTAGTTAATGTCATCCATAGCCCTAAGTTGTTCATAGGATCTAAATCTATGAGCTCATGACCCAAAGTCATTCATGTCAACCACAACCCAGAGGTGTACGTTACATTTGGAGCCTTGATATCACAACCCAGAGTTTCTCATGTCAACTAGAACCATGAGCAATTTATAACATCTAGAGCCCTTTGATCATGACCTAGAGTAGTTTATGTCATCCATAACCCTGAGCAGTTCATAGCTCTTACTTGTTCAAAGCATCTAGAGTTCTGAGTTCACGACATGAAGTCTTTCATGTCAACCACACCCCTGAGTTGTTTATAGCATATAGAGCCTAGAGATCATACCCCAAAGTCGTTCATGTCATCCATAACCCTGGGTTGTTTATAGCATCTAGAGCCCTTAGCTCACGACCTAAAGTCTTTCATGTGATCGACAACCCAGACCTGTGTATGACATCTACAACTCTTAGCTCATGACCTAGGCTCTTTCGTGTTAACCACAACAAAGAGTTGTTCATAGAATCTGGAGGCCTCAGCTCATGACCGATGTCATTTATGTCATCCATAACATAGAGTTGTTAAGAGAATCTAGAGCCCTAAGCTCACAACCTAGAGTCTTCATGTCAACAACAAACCTACGTTGTTCATAGCATCTAGAGCCTTAAGCTCATGACCTGGAGTCGTTCATGTTAACCACAACCCTGAGTAATTTATAGCATTTAGAGCCTTAGGACACAAAGTCACTCATGTCAAGCACAACCCTTAGTTGTTCATAACACCAAGAGCCCTGACCTCATGACCCAAAGTCGTTCATGTCAACTATAGCCCTAAGATGTTCATAACATCTAAAGCCCTTAACTCAAGACTTGAAGTCTTTCTTGTCATCGACAACCTTAAGCTTTGCATAGCATCTAGAGGCCTAAGGTCACAACTCGGATTCCTTCTTGTCAACCACAGTCCTGAGCTGTTCATAGAATCTAGAGGCCTGATCTCATGAACTAAAGTCATTCATGTTATTCACAACCCTGAGTTGTTGATAGCATTTACAGTACTGAGACCATGATTCGGAGTCGTTCATGTCATCCATAGCCTGAGCAGTTCATAGCATGTAGAGGCTTGAGCTCATGATGAAGAATCATTCACATTATTCACAACTTTGAGCAACTCATAAGATTTAGAGTCTTAAGCTCACAGGATCTCAGGTCATTCATATCAACCACAACTTTGAGCTATTCATAGCATCTAAAGCCCTAGACTCATGACCAGGAGTAGCTTATGTCATCCATAGCCGAGTGTTGTTCATAACATCTATAGCCTTAAGCTCATGACCTAGAGTCGTTCATGTCAACCATAGCCCTGAGCTATTCATAGCATCTAAAGCCTTGAGCTCTCGACCCGGACTCTTTCATGTCATCAACATCCCTAACCTATGTGTAGCACCAAAGTCCTCAACTCATGATTCGGAGTCTTTCATATCATCAATAACCTTAAGTTGTGCATAAAATCTAGAGCTTTAAGATCATAACTAGGAGTCTTTGATGTCAACCATAACCTTGAGCTTTACATAAAATCTGGAGGCCTAATCCCATGACTCGGAATCATTCATGTCATCCATAATCTTGGTTTATTAGTAGCATCTAGAGCCTTGAGCTCATGACCTGGAGTCTTTCATGTCTTCCACTGCCCAGAGCAGTTCATAGCATCTAGAGGCTTGAGCTCATGACATAGAATCGTTCATATCATCCACAACCTAGAGCGGTTCATAACATCTACATGCCTAAGCTCATGAGATCCCACGTCGTCCATATCATCCATAACTATGAGTTGTTCATAGCTTTTACAACTCTAAGCTCAGAACCTAGAGTCATTCATGTCAACCACCACCTTGAGTCGTTCATAGTATCTAGAGCCTTGAACTCATAACTAGGAGTCATTCATGTCATCCGCAAGCCAGAGTTTTTCATAGCATCTAGCACTTTGAGCTCATGACTTGGAGTCGTTCATGTCAACCACAGCCTTGAATTGTTCATAGCATCAAGAGCCTTGAGATCAAAACCTAGAGTCATTCATATCTTCCATAGCCCTGAGCAGTTCATAGCATCTTGAGGCTTGAGCTCATGATGCAGAATCATTCATATCATCCACGATGCTAAACGATTCATAGCATCAAGAGGTTTGAGCTCATGGGATCGCGATTCGTACATATAATCAACATCTTTGAGCTATTCATAGCATCCAGAGCCCAAAGATCACAACCTAGAGTAGAGCATGTCATCCATAACTTTGAGTTATTCATAGCATTTAGAGCCTTAACCTCATGACCCAGAGTCATTCATGTCATCCACAACCTTGAGTTATTTATAGTATTAAGAGCCCTGAGTTCACAACCTAGACTCTTTCATGTCATAAGCAGCCTAGACCTATGCATAGCATGTAGAGCCCTAAGCTCACAACCCAGAGTCTTTCATGTCATCGACAACCTTAAGTTGTGTGTAGCATCTAGAGCTTTGAACTCATGACTCAGAGTCTTTCATGTCAACCACAACCTTGAGCTATTCATAGAATCTAAAGGCCTAAGCTCATGACCCAGGGTCATTTATGTTATCCATAACCCTAAGTTATTAATATAATCTAGAACCTTAAGCTCATGACCGAGAGTCGTTCATGACAATTACAACCCTGAGTTATTCATAGTATCTACAACCCTAAGTTCACGACCCGGAGTCGTTCATGTCAACCACAACCCTGAGCTATTCATAGCATCTAAAGCCTTGATCTCACGATCTGGAGTCATTCATGTTAAACATAACCTTGAGATGTTCATAATATCTAAAGTCTTGAACTCAGAACCTGTAGTCTTTCATGTCACCGATAACCTTAAGTTATGCATAGCATTTAGAGCCCTAAACTCATGACTCGGAGTCTTTCTTGTCAACCACAACCTTATGTTGTTCATAGAATCTAGAAGCCTGAGCTGATGAACCAAAGTCATTCATCTTACACACAACCCTAAGTTGTTAATAGCATTTATAGACCTGAGATAACAACCAAGAGTCGTTCATGTCATCTACAACCCTTGGCAGTTCATATCATCTAGAGGTTTCAGCTCATGACGCAAAATCATTCATATCATCCATAGCCTTGAGTAGTTCATAACGTCTAGAGGCTTGAGCTCATGGGATCCTAAGTTATTCATGTTATCCACAACCCTGAGCTCTTTATAGCATCTAGAGCTTTGGTCTCATGACCTAGAGTAGCTCATGTCATCCATAGCCCGAAGTTTTTTATAGCATCTAGAACCTTAAGCTCATGATCAGGAGCCATTCATCTCAACCACAACCTTGAGTTGTTCATAGTATCTAGAGCCCTGAGCTCTCGATCCAGAGTCTTTCATGTCATCAACAACCCTAACTTGTGTATAGTATCTAAAGCTCTCAACTCATGACCTGGAGTCTTTCTTGTCATCGACAACCTTAAGTTATAGCTTGTAATTAACTCTTTTAAACACTTTTGAGTAGTAGTTATTACATTTTAACTCAATTGGCATGTTAAGGACCCTTGTAATCGTTTCTAATCAAATTGTGTTAAGTTTTAGTGTTTTTGATAGCTTTTTGATCACCAAAGCAATCTAAGATGAGGGAGAGTTCTATATAATCCATGGCAAATCAAATGGAAGCTCATTTACAAGAAGAATCCAAGCTTGGGAGCTTTGTAGTCCTTTTCCAAAAGCAAACCATGAATGCAAGGAGGGAAAGCAAAGAAGGAAATCTAACATGAAGAATTCAAGAGGACAGTAACTGTTGGACACTTTTGGAGCAATTTTTGGAGTCCATTTGATGTATACTATATGTCATTTCGAAGCTCAGGAAGTCAGGAGTCCAACGCTTCAAATAGTACATGAATCAGAGCTTAAATGAAGAAGTTATAGTCATTAGAAGCCAATTAGACCAAGCTGAAAGCCAATTTCGCAGCTGCGAAATCACAAAGAGTTAGCTGCGAAATTAGCCTTTGGCTGCGAAATGGAGACTTTTAGCTTGCAAAATTTCGCAGCCCATCTTGCATGCTTGCAAAATCCACCTGAGTGCTTCCAGATATTTGCGACCGACTCTTTTAGATTTTTTCTTCAGATATTTTTTGTTTAAATCCCCATTTTCTCCTTGTAATCCACCAATCATAGGATTCCTTAGTTAGTAAGTAAGAACAAAGGGTTAATAACCTCTTATATATAGTTTGTAATTTTCTTTACATCATCATCTCGGGAGCTTGTTCTCATAGACAACTTTTTGTATAGTTTTGAAGGAAGTAATATACAGAGCTTTGCTCTGCCTTACCTACTCGTTTTGATTGTATTTTTCTTACTAGCCAAACAAGCTTTGAGGATATTTCCTCAGACAATGAGTGGCTAGGCTTTTTGTCTCTTGGAGCTAAGGTAGCTGGGTAAGGTTCTGAATGCAAGAATTGGAAGTTTTGTTGTTTCAGCTTTTAATGAAGAGAAAGTGTGACCCGTTATTGGTTTTTATGTTTTTAGTTAACTTAAAACGCCTTTAAATCACCTGGGCTAACACTTGATAAGGCAAGTGATCTCCGTCCATTGAGATTCACTAGTTTATCTCTTGCGAGCCTTTGGGAGGTGGTTTAAAGGTAGGATTTTCTAGAATAGCCAACACTTGGTAAGCTTTTGGACTCTAAGGAGACATCCATTAGTTATCTCTTGCGAGCTTGTGAAGGGAAATCCAAGGTTAAGGATCACCTTGAATGGTAAATGCTAGGTGAGAGGCACGAGCCATTCTAAGATGAATCAGTGAGAGGGATTTAGTGTTTGAATCCATAAAAGGGAAACATCTATACCACACCAGTTTGGGAAATAACTATAGGTTAAATCCCTAAAGCGAGGAAAAGATTCAAGTGACCGGAACTCCCTTTTTGTATAAGGAACCTGAGCCTAGTGATCTGAAACTCCAAGAAACACTTTTCTTTGTAATTAAAATCAGTTACTATTTTTGGTTAGCTTAAAACCAAGCCTTTTTCAACCAAAGTTTATGTTTTCTTTTAAAGCTAACCTTGAAATGAAAAGACACCAATTCATCTTTGAATTAATATCAATTGTGAAGTGAAAACACATCCCATTGAACGATCCTAGAGCCACTATGCTATGCTAGCTGAGGCTATCATAGTACATGGTGTAATAGGTTATAAATTTTGTTGATTACTCCGTCTGAGAACCAAAATCAAGGTACACCAACTGGGCACGAATCAAATAGTGCCGTTGCCGGGAATGGTGCCACTTTGCAGTGATATCACCTTTCCAGAGTATTTGTGATCTTTATCACAAGTTTGGTGACTTTTCTTTTCTTTTTACTAACTCTTTTTCTTTGTTTATTTTTCTTTGTTCATATTTTAGTATATCTTTTATTTAGTTTTTTGTTAATCTTAATAATTTTATTTTTTCTCTAGAATTTTTTTCTTTTGTTTTCTTTTGTTTTCTTTGTTTTTATTTCAGAAGTTACTAGTTGTGCATGCCCTATTGGATATGAGATAGTGGAGGAAGCCATGAACTTCATGAGTTATGTGGCTGAAGTTTTAAGAGAATGGGATGAACCAAATGCTAGAGATATGGGAAGAATGAAGTCTCAACCTAATGCTAAGGGTGAGATGTATATTTTGAATGACGGCATAGACATGAAGGCAAAGATTGCAGCTATAGCAAGTAGATTGGAAGAGCTAGAAATGAAGACGATGCAAGAAGTGCAAGCCATCTCTCAGACACCATTGCAACCTATGCCTTGTGCCATTTGTCTATCTTATGAGCACTTGGTTGAAGAGTGTCCTACCATTCCAGCATTGAGGGAAATGTTTGGTGATTGCAACACCTATAATTCCAATTGGAGGAACCATCCAAATTTCTTTTGGAAAGCACAGCCACCTCAGTACCAGCAACCTACTCAAGCACTTCCGCAAGCCTCGAACCTTAAACAAGCTATGGTGAATCTTAGCAAGGTCATGAGAGATTTTGTTGGAACTTAGAAATCCATCAATGCTCAGCTTAGTCAAAGAATTGACAGTGTAGAGAGTTCATTGAATAAAAAGAAGGATGGAGTGCAAAATGATCTATCTCAGAAGATAGATAATCTCCAATATTCAATCTCAAGGTTTGCCAACCTCAACACAGTGCAAGAAAAAGGAAACTTTCCTTCTCAACCTCATCAAAAGCAAAAGGGTATCCATGAAATGGAGGCTCAAAAGGGAGAATCTTCAATGGTGAAGGAAGTTAAAGCGGTTATCACTTTGAAGAGTGGTAAAGAGGTTGATATGCCCACATTCAAGCTAGAGCATGATGAAGAGAGTAAAGCAGAGAAATAGATGAGGGAGGAAATCAAAGGAAAAAAAAAAGGGAAAAGCATAGAGAGAGATGACTATGATGTTAATATAGATGAAGAACCACAGAGGATAGTCATCAAGGAAGAAATGATGAAGAAACACATGCCTCCACCTTTCCCCCAAGCTTTGTATGGAAAAATCATATAGAGCAAGTCTCAAGTGAGAGATGCAAACTTCATATGGGATCCGGGCAAGCTGAATCAGGATCAAATTTTTTGATGGACTTAGTCTTTCTAAAGACTAACTAGTCCATATCTTTTTGTTTTATTTTATTACTTGTTTTAATTTTGATTTCAATGCTTTAATTTTAATTTGTTTTGATGTAACATAGGTTTTAGAATGATCAAAATCAGGAGGAATTGCAAAAGAAATGAAGGAAGGTCTCAGGGAGCTAAAAGAAGCTCAGAACCATGAAAATTCAGTGGTCTGCGAAATTTCGCAGCCCAAAATAACCCCCTGCAAAAATGGCCATCTGCTACGAAATGATTTCGCAGCCACAAGGTGCCCGCTGCGAAATCAAGGATCTGCTACGAAAATGGCCCTCCGCTGCGAAATGATTTCGTAGCCCCATAACTACCCCCTACGAAAATTTTCGCAGCTGCGAAACCACCCATTGGCACACGAGTGCCATTTCGCAGCCCCACCCCCTCATTTCGCAGCTGCGAAATGGGCTGCGAAAATGCCCCTTGGCTGCGAAAATGGCCTTTGGCTCCGAAATCACCTTTGGGCTTCAAAATGGCTGCGAAATCACCTCCAAGCTGAGAAATGACCTCCAGGTTGCGAAATTGACTTGCGAAATAGGGGAGGTTTGAGAAAACACCTTGCGAAGCCAATGGAAGTTGCAAAAATGCCAATAGAGCCACGCGACCATGCATCTGAAGAGGAGAGACCCGCGCACCCTGAGATCACACATACGAAGCCTCTCACTCCATTTCTAACCTCCTTAAACCATCACAGCCCATAACTCTAGCCGAGGAGACTATTTCATCTAAGGAGACTACCAGAACAGAGGTCAAAGTCCTGATCCAACCCACTCAGGAGGCCACCACAGATGCATCAACTCCACAGGACCCTACCATTACTTGATCATCTCTTTAATTTTTGTATTTACTTATTATATTAGTATAGATAATTCCATGTTTTGATGTTTTATATTCTGGGATTGGAGGTATCCATTGATCATATCTTATATTCTATTTTCTCAGATTAATATATAGACATCATTTTTTGTTTAAGCTTGGCATTTTTCTATTTCCTCTACTCACTAACTCTTTTGTTTTTTTTTTTTGAAACATGTGGTTTCTCCTATGTGACTCAGACTCCATGTCACTCAGGAGGTACCACTTCCTCCCTATTTTTCAATCGCTCTTGCCACATTGAGGACAATGTTCAACTTGGTTGGCGGGAGAGTTGAGGAAGGAAGTTTTGTTATTAATGCTAAGTTATTTTGGTAATTTAGTTGCTTTTTGCTTAATTTTAAATTTTTTTAAGTTTTTATTCTACTCTCCATGGTTATTAAGGAAAAATTCTCAAAATGAAAAGGGAGAAATTGAATTTTTGTCTTTTTAGTTTACTTAGAGTTTGTATTATGCTTACTAAAGTTGATGAATTGTTGAAACTTCTATCGAATTCAACCTTAGTTCTTCCACTTTGAGCTATTCACACACTGTGCATAATAAGTTCCGATTATAAGATGAAAAACAATTTCTCCTTTGACTTAGGAAAATTTAGACTTGGTACCTTTGACCTTATTTTAATAGTGTTGGGACACCTTATAAAAGGCCAATGAGCTTTTGAAAAAAAAGAAAGAAAGAAAAATGTTTGCTTGTCTTGAAACTCGAGCAAGGTCTAAGGGGTATATGGTGAAAATCTTTAAAACCTAGTGCCCTAAGCCTTCATTGGTTGGGAGTCACCGACCTCAATGCTCGTTACAAGGGTGAATAGGTGGAGTTTAACATACTATAGGAGCTTGGGTATTAAATTTCATTCTCGAAAGTTTGGGGTAAAATTCGAGGAGTTAGTGGTTGAAAGATCCTTAAAGCTTGATGCCCTAACCTTAATTGGTTGGGAGTCATCGATGGACCCCCGTTACATGGACAATTTAGAAAACAATATGTTTAGCTTTGTACTCCTACAAGAAAAAATAAAAGAGGTGCGTTCTTAGCCTATTGGAGGTTGATCAGTTTGCTAAGCTTTGAAAAAGAACTAGGTTGGGAGGAGAGATTAGTTGATTCGTTCCCAATTGGTGTATCAGCTGATTCATGTCATCTCAATGGTCCCCAACAACGGTGCCATTTGATTCGTGTCCAGCTGGTGTTCCTTGATTGCGGTCCTCAGGGAGCAATCAACAAAATTTATAACCTATTACACCATGTACTAGGATAGCCTCAGCTAGCATAGCATAGTGGCTCTAGGATCATTCACTGGAATGGGTTTTCACTTCACAATTGATATTAATTCAAAGCTAAATTGGTGCCTTTTCATTTCAAGGTTAGCTTTAAAAGAAAACATAAAGATGTTTGAAAAAGGATTGGTGTTAAGCTAACCAAAAATAATAGTAATTGAAATTACTAATAAAGAAAAGCGTTTCTTGGAGTTTCAGATTACTAGGCTCAGGTTCCTAATACAAAAAGAGAGTTTCGGTCACTTGTTTCTTTTCCTTGCATTGGGGATTTAACATATAGTTATTTCCCAAACCGGTGTGGTACAGATGCTTCCCCTTAATGGGTTCAAACACTAATTCCCTCTCACTGATGCATCTTGCAATGGCTCATGCCTCTCACCTAGCATTTGCCATTCAAGGTGATCCTTAACCTTGGATTACCCGTCAAAAGATCGCAAGAGATAACTAATGGATGTCTCCTTGGAGTCCAAAAGCTTACCAAGTGTTGGCTATTCTAGAAAATCCTACCTTCAAACCACCTCCCAACGGCTCGCAAGAGATAAACTAGTGCATCTCAATGGATGGAGATCACTTGCCTTACCAAGTGTTGGCCCAGGTGATTAAAAGGAATTTTAAGTTAACTAAAAAGATAAAAACCATTAACGGGTCACACTTTCTCTTCATTAAAAGCTTAAACAACAAAACTTCCAATTTTTGCATGTGGAAACTTACCCGGCTTTCTTCACTCCAAAAGACAAAGAGCCTAGCCAATCATCCTCTGAGGAAACATCCTCAGAGTTTGTTTGGCTAGAAATAAAAATAACGAGAAAACAAAAATATGAAGGAAAAGCAGAGCAAGTGCTCTGTAAAATATATTTCTTCCTCTCGTCGGATTACATCTATGATATATGATATCATTCTTTACATTGGTTCAAAGATATATATATAGAAGATATTTTCTAAGAAATATCCCAATAATATATTTGACTGATTACAAGGAGAAAATATCTTGAGAAAAAAAATCTAACTAAGTCGGTTGCAAATATCTGAGATTGCACAGGTGGATTTCGCACGTTGAATTATCCATTTTCCAAATTTGAACTTTGATTTTGCAAGTTGAATCTGTGATTTCACAACTTGGAGGTGATTCCACAACTTGGAGATGATTTACAACTTGATTCACAGCTTGGAGGCCATTTCGCAGTCAAGGGCCAATTTCGCGGCCATTTCGCAGCCAAGGAACATTTTCGTTGGCCATTTCGCTCAGCTTTGCATAGTTGTCTTCAAACAGCCATAACTTCTTCGTTTCAGCTCCAATTCATGCACCGTTTGAAGCGTTGTACTCCTGACTTGCCGAGCTTCAAAACAATATATAGTATGTATGAAATGGATTCCAGGAAGTACTCGAAATGTGTCCAACAGTTTCTGTCCTCTTGAATTCTTCATGTTAGATTCCTCTCTTTGCTTCTCCTCCTTGCATTCTTGATGTGCTTTTGGAAAATGACTACAAAGCTCCAAAGCTTGAATTCTTCATGTAGATGAGCTTCCATTTGCTTTGCCATGGATTATATAAAGCTCTCCCTCATCTTAGATTGCTTTGGTGATCAAAAAGCTAGCAAAAACACCAAAACTTAACACAATTTGATTAGAATTGATTGCAAGGGTCCTTAACATGCCAATTGAGTTTAAGGTAATAACTACTACTCAAAAATGTTTAAAAGAGTTAATTACAAGCTATAAAATAGCACTTGTTGAGTAGTAATCATTAGTTCAACATACTATATTCGGAAACTAATAAATAACACTTAGATTTTTGTGAAAGAGTAAGCTTTGGGAGTGAAAACTCTTTTAAAGCTTAAATTTGCATAATGCCTTCTCTTTATGAATTGTGATTAGACAATTTATTTGATAACTGTTGTTGAAGTTTGAGTTTTATTTCTTTAATGTTCCATGTGAGAGTTAGATCATCATGCCACTTGAAAATTGTTTTTTGATTAGCATGATGTTGTAAATTATAGTACTTTTTATTTTTCTTTTTCTCTCCTTCTTTGCTAAGGGACTAGCAATATGTCGGTTGGGGGGAGTGATTACTACTCAAAAAGTGCTATTTTATAGCTTGTAATTAACTCTTTTAAACACTTTTGAGTAGTAGTTATCACCTTTTAACTCAATTAGCATGTTAAGGACCCTTGCAATCGTTTCTAATCAAATTGTGTTAAGTTTTGGTGTTTTTGATAGCTTTTTGATAACCAAAGCAATCTAAGATGAGGGAGAGTTCTATATAATCCATGGCAAAGCAAATGGAAGCTCATTTACAAGAAGAAACCAAGCTTTGGAGCTTTGTAGTCCTTTGCCAAAAGCAAATCATGAATGCAAGGAGGGAAAGCAAAGAGAGAAATCTAACATGAAGAATTCAAGAGGACAGAAACTGTTGGACACTTTTGGAGCACTTTCTGGAGTCCATTTCATGCATACTATATATCGTTTCGAGGCTCGGGAAGTCAGGAGTCCAACTCTTCAAACGGTGCATGAATCGGAGCTGAAATCAAGAAGTTATAGCCATTGGAAGCCAATCGCACCAAGCTGAAAGCCAATTTCATAGCTACGAAATCACAAAGAGTTAGCTGCGAAATTAGCCTTTAGCTGCTGATTCACGTGCCTAACTGGTGTACCTTGAGTTTGGTCCTCAGACAGGAGTAATCAACAAAATTTATAACCTATATCACTGATTCGTTCCCAATTGGTGTATCATGAGTTTGGTCCTCAAACAAGAGTAATCAACAAATTTATAACCTATATCACCATGCACTAGGATAGCCTTAGCTAATATAGCATAGTGGCTCTAGGGTCATTCACTGGGAAGGGTTTTCAACTAACAACTGATACCAATTCAAAGTTGAATTGGTGCTTTTTCATTTCAAGGTTAGCTTCAAAAGAAAACATAAACTTTGGTTGAAAAAAATGATTTGTTTTAAGCTAACTAAAAAGAAAGTAATGGGAATTACTTATGAAGAAAAACGTTCCTTAGAGTTTTAGGTTCACTAGGGTCAGGCTCCTCATGCAAAAACAGAGCTCCGGTCATTTGAATCTTTTTCTTGCATTAGAGAATTAATATATAGTTAATTCTCTAACCGGTGTTGTACAGATGTTTCCCTTTAATGGATTTCAGCACTAATTCCCTCTTAGTGATGCAACTTGCAATGGCTCGTGCCTCTCACCTAGCATTTTCCATTCAAGGTGATCATTAACCTTGGACTTCCCTTCTCAAGCTCGCAAGAGATAACTAATGGATGTCTCCTTAGAGTCCAAAAGCTTACTAAGTGTTGGCAATTCTAGAAAATCCTACCTTCAAGTCACCTCCCAAAGGCTCACCAGAGGTAAACTAGTGCATCTCAATGGACGGAGATCACTTGCCTTAGCAAGTGTTGGCCTAGGTGAATTGAAGGCGTTTTAAGTTAACTAAAAACATAGAAATCATTAACGGGTCAAACTCTCTCTTCATTAACATCTAAAACAACAAAACTACCAATTCTTGCATTCGGAGCCTTACCCGACTACCTTAGCTCCAAGGAACTAAAAGCCTAGCCACTCATTCTCTAAGGAAACATCCTCAGAGCTTGTTTGGCTAGTAAGAAAAAATAAATACAATACAATCAAATTGAGTAGGTAAATGCAAAGCAAAGCTCCGTATTTTACTTCTTTCCAAAACTATACAAAAAGTTGTCTCTGAGAACAAGCTCTTGAGATATGTCTATGATGAAAATTACAAGATAATATATATGAGGCTATTTACCCTTTGTTCTTACTTAATAACTAAGGAATCCTATAATTGGTGGATTACAAGGAGAGAATGGGGATTTAGACATCAAATATCTGAAGCAAAAAATCTAAAAATGTCAATC
>JAAKHE010000181.1:317985-332662 GCA_011039315.1 Vitis labrusca | reverse complement strand
GAACGATCCTAGAGCCACTATGCTATGCTAGCTGAGGCTATCCTAGTACATGGTGTAATAGGTTATAAATTTTGTTGATTACTCCCGTCTGAGGACCAAAATCAAGGTAAACCAGCTAGGCACAAATCACTCATGACTAGAGTCTTTCATGTCAACCATAGGCTTGAGCAATTCATAGCCTTTAAAGGCCTGAGCTTATGACCCTAAATTGTTCATGTCATCCACAACCCTAGCTTTTTCATAGGATCTAGAGCCCTTAGGTCATGAACCAGAGTCATTCATTTCAACCCTGAACCCTAAGTTGTTCATAGCATCTAGAGCCTTGAGTTGATGACCTAGAGTCTTTCAAATCAACAATAGTCTTCAGCTAGTCATAGTATCTAGAGGCTTGAGCTCAAGAGTCGGAGTTGTTCATGTCATCCCTAGTTGTTCATAGCATCTAAAGCCTTAAGATCATGGGCTATAGTTTTTCATGTCAATCATAACCCTGAGTTGTTCAAAGTATCTAGAGGCTTCAACTCATAATCCAGAGTCGTTCATGTCATCTACAACCCTTAATTATTCATAGGATTGAGAGCCTTAAGCTCACAATTGAGAGTCATTCATGTTAACCACAACCCTGAGCTACTCATAACATCTAGATCCTTAAGCTCATGACTTGGAGTCTTTCAAGTCAACATCAGCCTTGATCTATTCATAGTATATAGAGGCCTGAGCTTATGAGTCGGAGTCGTTCATATCATCCATAGCCTTGAGTTGTTCATAACATCTAGAGCCCTCAGCTCATGACCTAGAGTTGTTCATGTAAACTGTAGCTCTCAGCTATGCATAGCATCTAGAGCCCTTAGCTCATGACCAGTAGTCATTCATGTCAACCATAGCCTAGATCTACTCATAACATCTAAAACTCTGAGAAAGGGTGATGCAAAATTCATTTCCAGCTTGGTGCAGTTGCCTTCAAATGGCTATAACTTCTTCATTTTAGCTCCGATTTGCACACCATTTGAAGCATTGGACTCCTGACTTCTTAATATTTGAAATGATATATAGTATGTATACAATGGAATCCAGGAAGTGCTCTCAATTTTCCTTGCAGCTGCCATCCTTTTGAATTTCTCATAACATGTGAAGATTTCGCATAGCCATGCAAAATTGCTTCATGCTGGATTTCTCTCGCTGATTCTTTTCCTTGTATCTCTTGATTGGCTTGAAAACTTATTTTCAAGGGTTGTACAAAATTCTCCCTCATTCTTGGCTTGCTTCAATGAAAAAAAAAAACTACCAAAAACACCAAAACTAGCCAAAAATTGATTAAAAACATTTGCAAGGGTCCTTAATGTGCCAATTGAGTTAAAAGGTATTAATTACTACTCAAAAGTGTTTATAACAAGCTATAAAAATGCACCTTTTGAGTAGTAATCAATAGCATTTAGAGGCCTGAGCTCACCACCCAAAGTCTTTCATGTCCAGTGGCCTGAGCTCATGACCTAGAGTTGTTGATATCATCCACAACACTTAGTTGTTCATAGCATTTAATGCTCTAGACTAATGACCAGGAGTCATTCATGCCAATCATAACCTGGAGATATTCATAGCATGTAAAGCCCTAAGCTTACAACCTAGAGTCATTCATGTCATCCACAACCATAAGTTATTCATAGCATCTAGAGGCTTTAGCTCATGATGAAGAATTGCTAATATCATCCACCGTCCTGAGCGATTCATAGCATCTAGTGGCCTGAGCTTATAGGATGCTCAATCATTCTTATCATCCACAACTCTAAGTGTTTTAGAGCATCTAGAGCCTTGTGCTCATGACCCATAGTCATTCATGTTAACCAAATCCCTGAGTCGTTCATAGCATCTAGAGGCCTAAGATCAAGGGATCTCGAGTCTTTCATATCATTCACAACTCTAGGTTGTTCATAGCATCCAGAGCCTTGAGCTCCTGACCTAGAGTAGCTCATGTCATCTAGATCCTTGAATTGCTTACACCATCCATAGCCCTGAGTTGTTCATAACATCGAGAACCCTGAGCTCATGACCTAGAGTAGCTCATCTCATGTACACCCCTGAGTTGTTCATAGCATCTAGAGCCTTGAGCTTACTATCTGGAGTTGTTCATGTGATTTTTAGAGTTCTAAGCTCACGACCTAGAGTTGTTCATGTCATCCACAACCCTGACCTATTCATAGCAACTAGGGGCTTGAGCTCATGATGCAAAATCATTTATGTCATCCACATACCAGAACAGTTCATTGCATTTAGAGGCTTAAGCTCACAGGATCCTGAGTAGTTCATATCATCTACAAATCTAAGTTGTTCATAGCTTTTAGAGCGCTGAACTCATGACGAGAAGTCTTTTATGTCAACCACAACCTTGAGATGTTCATTGTATCTAGAGGCATGAGCTCATGACCCGATGTTGTTGATGTCATCCAAAGCCTTGAGTTTTTCACAACATCTAGAGCCCTAAGATAACGACCTAGAGTCATTCATGCCAACCAGAACCCAGATTTGTTGATAGCATTTAGAGCCTTGAGCTCACTTTTCGGAGTTGTTCATGTCATCCACAACCCTAAGATTTTTATAACATTCAGAGCTCTAAGTAGTTTGTAGTATCCAAAGGCCTAAGCTCATAACCCAAAGTAGCTAATCACATCCACACACCTAAGCAGTTCATAGAATCTAGAGCCCTAAGATTATGACCTGAAGTCATTCATATGGTTATCTAGAGCCCTAAGTTCACGACCTAAAGTAATTCATGTCATCCATGACCCTAAGCTATTCATAACACCAGTGGCTTGAGCTTATGATGTAGAATCATTCATATCATTTATATCCCAATGCGGTTCATAGCATCTAGAGGCTTGAGCTCACGGAATCCTAAGTCGTTCATATCATGTACAACTCTAAGCTATTCATAGCTTCTAGAGCCTTGAGCTCACAACCCTGAGGTGTTCAAAGTATCGAGAGGCCTAAGCTCACTTTCCATAGTTGTTCATGTCATCCACAACCTTGAGTTGTTCATAACATACAGAGGCTTGAGCTCATGATGGAAAATTATGAATATCATCGACCTCCTGAAGGATTCATAGCATCTAAAGGCCCAAGCTCATGGGATCTCGAGTCTTTCTTATTATCCACAACTCTTAGTTGTTCATAACATCTAGAGCCCTAACCTCATAGGATCATGAGTCATTCATATCATTTAGAACTCTAGGTTATTCATAGCATTTAGAGGCCCGAGCAGATGACCTGGAGTAGCATATGTCATCCACAACCTTGAGGTGTTCATAGAATCTGAAGCACTAAGCTTTTCGTAGCATCCAGAGCCCAAAGCTCATGACTTAGAGTAGCTTATCCAATCCACAACCCTAAGCGGTTAACAGCCTCTAGAGCCTTGAGCTTATGACCCTGAGTCGTTCATGTTAACCACAACATTGAGTTGTTCATAGAATCTAGATCCCTAAGCTCGTGACCTAGTGTCATTCATGTCATCTAGAGCTCTAAGTTATTCAGAACATATAGAGGCTTCAGCTCACGACCTAGAGTCTTTCATGTCAACCACAACCTTGAAATGTTCATAGTATCTAGAGCACTAAGCTCATAACCCGGTGTTGTTCATGTCATCCATAGACTTGAGTGGTTCATAACATTTAGAAGCTTGAGTTTATGACGTAGAATCATTCATGTCAACCACAACCCTGATCTATTCATCACACCTAGAGCCCTAAGCTCATGACCTAGAAACTTTCACATCATTGATAAGCATGACTTGTTCATAGCATCTAAGGCCTTGAGCTCACAACCTGAAGTCGTTTATGTCAACCACAACAAAAAGTTGTTCATAACATGTAGAGCCTTGAGCTCACAACCTAGAGGAGCTCATGTCATCCACAACCCTAAGTTGTTCATAGCATCTAGAGCCTTGAGCTCATGATTCAAAGTAGCTCATGTCATTCACAACCTTGAACTGTTCATAGCATTAAGATCCCTAACCTCACGACCCAGAGTTGTTCCTATCAACCACACCCTAGAACTATTCATAACATCTAGTGCCTTGAGCTCATAAACCAGAGTAGCTCATGTCATTCATAGCCTTGAGTTACTAATAACATATAAAGCCTTGAGCTCACCACCTAGAGTTGTTCATGTCAACCCCAACCTAAAGCTATTCATAGCATCTAGAGCCCTAAGCTCATGACTCGGAGTTGTTCATGTTAACCACAACCTAAAGCTATTTATGACATCTAAAGCCTTGAGCTCACAACCGACAGTCATTCATGTCATCCATAACCTTAAGCTGTTCAAAGCATCTAGAACCCTAAGCTCATGGCTTGGAGACTTTCATGTCATCGACAACCTTGAGTTGCTCATAGAATTTGGATTCTTAAGCTCAGGACCCGAAGTCGTTGATGTCAATTACAACTCAGAGCTATTTATAGCATATAGAGCCTTAAGCTCATGACCCAGAGGAGCTCATGTAATCCACAACCCTGAGTTGTTCATAGCATTTATAGTTGTGAGCTCATGTCAACCATAACTCTGAGCCATTCATAGCATCAAGAACCCTGATCTCACAACCCATAGTCTTTTATGTCATTGACAACTGATTACTACTCAAAAAGGGTTATTTTGTAGCTTTTAATTAACTCTTTTAAACACTTTTGAGTAGTAGTTATTACCTTTTAACTCAATTAGCATATTAAGTACCTTTGCAATCGTTTCTAATCAAATTGTGTTAAGTTTTGGTGTTTTTGATAGTATTTTGATCACCAAAGCAATCCAAGATTGAGGAGAGTTCTATGGAATCAATGGCAAAGCAATTGGAAGCTCATTTACACGAAGAACCTAAGCTTTGAAGCTTTATAAGTCCTTTTCCATAAGCAAATCATGAATGCAAGGAGGGAAAGCAAAGAGAGAAATCTAACATGAAGAATTCAAGAGGATAGCAACTGTTGGACACTTTTGGAGCATTTCCTGGAGTCCATTTCATGCATACTATATGTCGTTTCGAAGCTCAGGAAGTACAAAATCTAATGCTTCAAATGGTGCACGAATTAGAGTTGAGATGAATAAGTTGTAGCCATTGGAAGCCAATCACACCAAGCTGAAGGCCAATTTCGCAGCTGCGAAATCAACCCTTGGCTGCGAAATCACAAGGTGATGGCTGCGAAATCAGCCTTTGGCTGCGAAATAGAGACCTTCAGCTTGCAAAATTTCATAGCCCATCTTCCATGCCTGCAAAATCCTCCTGAGTGCTTCCAGATATTTGCGACCGACACTTTTAGATTTTTTCTTCAGATATTTGTTGTCTAAATCCCCATTTTCTCCTTGTAATCCACCAATCATAGGATTCGTTAGTTAATAAGTAAGAACAAAGGGTGAATAACCTCATATATATAGCTTGTAATTTTCATTACACAAGGGATCTCAGGAGCTTGTTCTCAGAGACAACTTTTTGTATAGTTTTGAAGGAAGTAATATACAGAGCTATGCTCTGCCTTACCTACTCACTTTGATTGTATTTTTCTTACTAGACAAACAATCTCTGAGGATGTTTCCTCAGAGAATGAGTGGCTAGACTTTTTGTCTCTTGGAGCTAAGGTAGTTGGGTAAGGTGCCGAGTGCAAGAATTGGTAGTTGTGTTGTTTCAGCTATTAATGAAGAGAAAGTGTGACCCGTTAATGGTTTCTATGTTTTTAGTTAACATAAAACACCTTTAAATAACCTGGGCCAACACTTGGTAAGGCAAGTGATTTCCGTCCATTGAGATGCACTAGTTTACCTCTTGCGAGCCTTTGGGAGGTGACTTGAAGGTAGGATTTTCTAGAATTGCCAACACTTGGTAAGCTTTTGGACTCTAAGGAGACATCCATTAGTTATCTCTTGCGAGCTTGAGAAGGGAAATCCAAGGTTAATGATCACCTTGAATGGTGAATGCTAGGGAAGAGGCACGAGCCATTACAAGATGAATCAGTGAGAGCGATTTAGTGTTTGAATCCATAAAAGGGAAGCATTTGTACATCACTGGTTAGAGAATTAACTATATGTTAATTCTTTAATGCGAGGAAAAGATTCAAGTGATCGGAACTCTGTTTTTACATGAGGAGCCTGACCCTAGTGATCCTAAAACTCCAAGAAACGTTTTTCTTTATAAGTAATTCTCATTACCTTATTTTAGTTTTGGTTAGCTTATAACCAATCCTTTTTCAACCAAAGATTATGTTTTCTTTTAAAGCTAACCTTGAAATGAAAAAGCATCAATTCAACTTTGAATTAATGTCAATAGTAAGTTGAAAACCCTTCACAGTGAACGATCCTAGAGCCACTATGCTATACTAGCCGAGGCTATCCTAGCACATGGTGATATAGGTTATAAATTTTGTTGATTACTCCTATCTGAGGACCAAAATCAAGGTACACCAGCTAGGCATGAATCAAATGGTGCCATTACCGGGGAAGGTGCCAACTTCACAGTGATATTATTTCAGAGTACTTGTGATTTTCATCACAAGTTTGGTGAATTTTATTTCATTTTACTAACTCTTTTAATCGTTTCTTTTACTTGTTCATATTTTAGCATATCTTTTAATTTAGTTTTATTTAATCTTAGTCTTTTTGGTAGTCTTGTTTTCTTTCGTTTTCTTTTGTTTTTGTTTTAGTTACATTTGATACTAGTTGTGTATGCCAAATTGGATATGAGATAGTGGAGGAAGGCTTGTGAAATGTGAAACACCTCATAACAAGGAATGGGAATTGAGGTTGAACATCATGGAAGCTACACCTGAAGATCAGCATAGTCACCATGGTCACCAGGACAATCCTAATGCTTTCAGATCAATGAGGGACCACATGCATCCACCTCGTATGAGTGCACCATCATGTATAGTGCCCCCTACAGAGCAGCTAGTGATCAGACCGCATATTGTTCCACTTCTACCAACTTTCCATGGGATGCAAAGTGAGAATCCCTATGCACATATCAAGGAATTTGAAGATGTTTGTAATACATTCCAAGAAGGACGAGCTTCAATCGACTTGATGAGGCTTAAGCTATTTCCTTTTACTTTAAAGGATAAGGCCAAGATTTGGCTTAATTCTTTAAGGCCAAGGAGTATTCATACTTGGACTGATTTGCAAGCTGAATTCCTCAAGAAGTTTTTTCCTACTCATAGAACAAATGGGTTGAAAAGGCAAATTTCAAACTTCTCAACCAAAGAGAATGAGAAATTCTATGAGTGTTGGGAAAGATACATGGAAGCCATCAATGCTTGTCCTCACCATGGTTTTGATACATGGCTATTGGTGAGTTACTTTTATGATGGGATGTCTTCCTTAATGAAGCAACTCTTCGAGACAATGTGTGGAGGAGATTTCATGAGTAAGAATCCGGAGGAAGCCATGGATTTCTTGAGTTATGTGGCTGAAGTTTCAACAGGATGGGATGAACCGAACAAAGGAGAAGTGGGGAAAATGAAGTCTCAACTGAATGCTTTCAATGTTAAGGCTGTGATGTACACCTTGAATGAAGATGTTGATAAGAAGGAAAAGTTTGCAGCTATGACAAGAAGATTGAAGGAGCTAGAATTGAAAAAGATACATGAAGTACAATCTGTTGCTGAAACACCAGTGCAAGTCAAGCCATGTCCTATTTGTCAATCTTATGAACACTTAGTGGAGGAGTGCCCTACAATTCCAGCCGCTAGAGAAATGTTTGGAGATCAAGCAAATGTCATTGGACAATTCAGGCCCAACAACAATGCTTCGTATGGAAATACTTACAACTCAAATTGGAGGAACCATCTAAATTTCTCCTGGAAGCCAAGAGCACCTCAGTACTAACAGCCAGCTCAACCATCTCAACAAGCTTCAAATCTTGAACAAGCAATAGTGAATCTAAGCAAGGTTGTGGGAAACCAAAAATCCATCAATGCTCAACTCAGTCAAAGAATTGACAGTGTAGAGAAAACATTGAATAAAAGGATGGATGGGATGCAAAATGACTTATCTCAGAAAATAGATAATCTCCAATACTCAATCTCAAGGCTCACTAACTTGAACACAGTGCAAGAGAAGGGTAGATTTCCTTCTCAACCTCACCAAAACCCCAAGGGTATCCATGAAGTGGAAACTCATGAAGGAGAGTCCTCATAGGTGAGAGATGTTAAGGCCTTGATCACTCTAAGGAGTGGTAAAAATGTTGAGTTCCCAACACCCAAGCCACATGTTGAAGAGGAAGAAGAAGAAGAAACAGAGAAGGGGGAGGAAATCAAAGGAAAGAAGAAAGATATCAGTGAAGGGAAAGAGGACCATGATCCAACAGTGAATGCAAATCCGGAGAAAGTACTTATTAAAGGAGATGTGATGAAGAAACACACACCTCCACCTTTTCCTCAAGCTTTGCATGGGAAAATGGGGATCAGAAATGCATCAGAAATTCTTGAACTATTGAGACAAGTGAAAGTCAATATTCCATTGCTGGATATGATTAAACAAGTTCCAACATATGCAAAATTCCTAAAGGACTTGTGTACTATCAAAAGAGGGTTGAATGTGAATGAGAAAGCCTTCTTGACTGAGCAAGTAAGTGCTAGCATACAATGCAAGTCTACTTTGAAGTATAAAGATTCGGGATGTCCTACCATTTCAGTTATGATTGGAGGAAAGGTAGTGGAAAAAGCTTTGTTAGACTTGGGAGCAAGTGTGAATTTGCTACCATACTCTGTCTACAAGCAATTGGGACTTGGTGAATTGAAGCCAACATCAATCACTCTATCTCTAGCAGATAGATCAATGAAAATTCCAAGGGGGACAATTGAAGATGTCTTAGTTCAAGTTGATAACTTCTACTATTTGGTAGACTTTGTTGTTCTTGATAAGGGCCCCATTGTCAAGGAAACGAATTATGTTCCTACCATCCTTGGAAGGTCATTCCTTACTACATCAAATGCAATTATAAATTGTAGGAATGGACTCATGCAACTCACGTTTGGCAACATGACACTAGAGCTCAATATCTTCTATATGTCCAAAAAGCTAATCACTCCGGAAGAAGAAGAAGGTCCAGAAGAGGTGTGCATTATTGACACTCTAGTGGAGGAGCACTGTAATCATAAAATGCAAGAAAAATTGAATGAAAGTCTTGGGGATCTTGAAGAAGGATTGCCTAAACCCTCTGATATGCTTGCTACTCTATAAGGTTGGAGAAGGAGAGAAGAAATTCTACCTTTGTTCAATAAAGAGGAGGCACAAGAAGCTGCTAAAGAAGAGACCCCAAAGCTCAATTTGAAGCCTCTGACCACTGAGTTGAAATACACATACCTAGAAGAGAATAAGCAATGCCCTGTTGTTATATCTTTATCTCTTACTACTCCTCAGGAGAAGTGTCTACTTGAAGTTCTCAAGAGGTGTAAGAAAGCAATAGGATGGCAAATATCTTACTTGAAAGGCATCAGTCCTTTGGTTTGTACACATCATATATACATGGAGGAAGAAGCTAAACCAATTCGCCAACCTTAAAGAAGATTAAATCCTCATTTTCAAGAAGTGGTGCGAGCTGAGGTGCTGAAGCTACTTCAAGCAGGTATTATATACCCCATATCTGACAGCCCTTGGGTGAGTCCTACTCAAGTGGTACCAAAGAAGTCAGGGATTACTGTGGTTCAAAATGAAAAGGGAGAAAAAATTTCTACACGCCTCACTTCAGGTTGGAGGGTGTGTATTGACTATAGAAAATTGAATGCTGTGACAAGGAATGATCATTTTCCACTGCCATTTATTGATCAAGTGATGGAGAGTCTCTGGCCATCCTTTCTATTGTTTCTTGAACTGCCACTTTCACATGTCCATTTGGAACATATGCCTACAGAAGAATGCCTTTTGGTTTATGCAATGCACCTGCAACATTCCAACGATGTATGCTAAGTATCTTCAGTGATATGGTGGAGTGAATTATAGAGGTTTTCATGGATGACATCACCATATATGGAAGTACATTTGAAGAATGCTTAGTTAACTTGGAAGCGGTTCTTAACAGATGCATTGAAAAAGACTTGGTGCTCAACTGGGAGAAATGTCATTTTATGGTACAACAAGGAATTGTCCTTGGCCATATCATCTCCGAGAAAGACATTGAAGTTGATAAAGCAAAGGTGGAACTTATTATCAAATTGCCATCCCCAACAACTGTAAAAGGAGTAAGGCATTTCCTTGGCCATGCAGGGTTTTACATGAGGTTTATAAAAGATTTCTCTCAACTTTCAAAGCCTCTTTGTGAACTTTTGACTAAGGATGCTAAGTTTGTATGGGATGAAAGATGTTAAAGGAGTTTTGATCAACTGAAGCAATTCTTAACAACCGCTCCAATAGTGAGGCTCCTAACTGGCAACTACCCTTTGAAGTGATGTGTGATGATAGGAGTTGTGCTTGGCCAAAGAGAAGATGGAAAGCCCTATGTGATTTACTATGCAAGTAAGATATTGAACGAAGCTCAAAGGAACTACACAACTACAGAGATAGAATTGTTAGTTGTAGTGTTTGCCTTAGACAAGTTTCGCGCTTATCTAGTAGGGTCTTTCATCATTGTTTTCACTGACTATTCAGCCTTGAAGTATTTATTGACAAAGCAAGATGCAAAAGCAAGGTTGATTAGATGGATTCTTTTACTACAAGAGTTCGATCTCCAAATCAGAGATAAGAAAGGAGTGGAGAATGTGGTAGCTGACCACCTTTCAAGGTTGGCTATAGCACACAATTCCCATGTCATACCTATTAATGATGACTTTCCAGAGGAATCACTTATGTTGCTAGAAAAAACTCCTTGGTATGCTCATATTGCTAACTATCTAGTTACTGATGAGGTTCCAAGTGAGTGGAAAACACAAGACAGGAAGCACTTCTTTGCAAAGATTCATACTTATTATTGGGAAAAACCTTTTCTTTTCAAGTATTGTGTAGATCAGATAATCAGGAAGTGTGTCCCTGAAGAATAATAATAAGGAATCCTCAACCATTGCCATGGGAGTGCATGTGGAGGCCACTTTGCCTCCCAGAAAACAGCCATGAAGACGTTGCAATCAGGGTTTAGTTGGCCATCACTTTTCAAAGATGCCCACACCATGTGTAGGAGATGTGATAGATGCCAAAGGCTCGGGAAGCTAACAAGAAGAAATCAAATGCCTATGAACCCCATTCTAATAGTTGATCTCTTTGATGTTTGGGGCATTGACTTCATGGGACCTTTCCCAATGTCTTTTGGCAACTCTTATATCTTGGTGGGGGTGGACTATGTTTCTAAATGGGTTGAGGCAATCCCTTGTAAACACAATGATCACAGGGTGGTTCTCAAATTTCTCAAAGAGAACATCTTCTCAAGATTTGGGGTGCCCAAAGCCATAATCAGTGATGGAGGTACTCATTTTTGCAACAGACCTTTTGAAACCCTATTAGCCAAGTATGGAGTGAAGCATAAGGTAGCTACACCTTATCACCCTCAAACTTCCGGACAAGTTGAGCTAGCAAACAGGGAAATCAAGAACATATTGATGAAGGTGGTGAACATGAACATAAGAGATTAGTCTATTAAGCTCCATGATTCACTATGGGTATATAGAACAACTTACAAGACTATTCTTGGCATGTCTCCCTATCGCTTAGTCTATGGCAAAGCATGCCATCTCCCTGTGGAAGTTGAATATAAGGCTTGGTGGGCAATCAAGAAGGTAAACATGGACTTGATCAGAGCCGGGGCAAAGAGGTGCTTAGACCTTAATGAGATGGAGGAATTAAGAAATGATGCCTACATCAATTCCAAAGTTGAAAAATAGAGGATGAAGAGGTGGCATGATCAATTAATCTTCAACAAAGAATTCCGAAAAGGACAAAGAGTCTTAGTTTATGACTCAAGGCTCCATATCTTTCCAGGGAAGCTGAAGTCAAGGTGGATAGGCCCTTTCATCATTCACCAAGTGCATCTCAATGGAGTGGTGGAATTATTGAATTCCAACAGTACTGACACTTTTAAAGTCAATGGTCATCGTCTCAAACCATTCATTGAGCCATTCAAGCAAGAAAATGAGGAAATCAACATCTTTGAGGCCTAGAATGCCTAATCAGAAAGGGGTTAGATGGACTTGGTTTCACCAAAGTCCATATTTTTTGTTTAATTATGTTAAATTAAGAGTTTTATTAATTGTTTTGATTTTAACTTTGGTTTTAATTTGTGTTATTTATATGTAACTTAGACTTTTTGAATGATTTAATTTAGGAGGAATTGCAAAAAGGAAGGTCCCAAGGAGCAAAAAGGAGCTTAGGAGCAAGAAAAATCCAAAGGTCTGCGAGATTTCGCAGCCCAAGAGAGGCCCCTGCTAAATTGGCCATTTGCTGTGAAATGATTTCGTAGCCACAAGGTCCCCGCTGCGAAATCAAGGAATGGCTGTGAAAATGACCCTCCGCTGCGAAATGATTTCGCAGCCCCATAGCTACCCCCTACGAAAATTTTCTTAGCTACGAAACCACCCTTTAGCACATGAGTGCCATTTCACAGCCCATACCCCCATTTCGCAGCTGTGAAACCCTCTACGAAATCAACCAAGCTTTAAAAATCTCATTTTCGCAGCCTAAGCCCCATTTCGCAGCTGGTTTCATAGCTGCGAAACCACCCCTTGGCACACGAGTGCCATTTCGCAGCCCCACCCCCTCATTTCGCAGCTGCAAAATGGCCTGCAAAAACAGCCCTCCACTGCGAAATTGAGCCCCCGCTGTGAAAACACCCCTCCACTGCGAAAAGTCCAACCGTCACTTGGCCTCCATTTTAAACGTCATAAATTCCAAATTTCATTTTTTAAACCGGTCATTTGAACTTCCCTTTGGTGTGAAATAGGAGCCAAGCCAGAACACCCTTCCAGAGGACCCCCATCTAAGCCCAGGCCGCGCGTGCACCTCTGGCCACCTTTCTGAGTCAGCCATGGCAAAAACCCGAGGAGCTAAGTCCTCATCTCCTTCAAGCTGCCTTAGAGCTCAAAGGGAGACCCCTATGCAAGGCTCCATGACTAAGCCTTCATAGCCACTAGTTGTCCCACCATCAGTAGAGGACGCGCCTCTGACTTCTCCTATGAGATGATATGAGACGAGGAAACCACCCACCACACCCGAGGCAAGCTCCTCTCGTGCCAAAAAGTCAGGTGGCCGTCCCCCTAAGAAAAAAGCAAGGATATCAGCACCACTTGAGTCATCAGAGCCCCCATCAGAGGCTCAGCCGCCTCAGCCACCTGCCATAGAGTCTCAAATTCCCTCAGGGATGACTCCTGAGGTGGTTATCAGGCGTCCCATGGTCACTCAGCCACCCATTGAGGGTAATTTGGATTGCAGGGCTAGGCCATTCCACTCTGAGCTTTTCTTTAACAGAGCTTCCTTCAGGCTTCAACCAGAGCTCAGAGATTCCTTCCATCTGCTGCAGAGATACCATATGGAGCACCTGATGACTCCAAGGGATTTCTTTTATCCCGTGTAGCATTAGACTTTTATCAGTCTATAACTACACATCATGTCTGGGATCCTACTGTCATCCACTTCACCATCGACGGACGCCATGGTATCCTGGGAGCCAGACATATAGCAGAGGCCCTACGCATTCCCTACGAGCCAGCACGTCCAGAGGATTATCGAGTCTGGACTCATCCTTCCCAGAGTGACATAGTCCATATACTGTCCAGAGAGGCATCTACACGCCCCTATCTATTGAGGAAGGAGCTCCCTCCCAACATGTTCTTTATAGATGCACTCCTGCGCCATAACATCTATCCACTTCAGCATATGGTGTAGAGGAGAGGAGCTTTGCTAGAGGCATTGTTCAGGATATCTGAGGGATTTTTCTTTAGCCCTCATCATCCCATTATGGTCGCTCTTCTGTACTTTGAAGAGAAGGTCCATAGGAAGAAGCTGCTCAGAGCAGATGCTATTCCACTTCTATTCCCGAGGTTGCTATGTCAGATTTTGGAGCACTTGGGATATCCATCTGAGCCTCAGCTTAAGCGCAGATGCATTTGCCGAGAGATATTCACTCTCGACAAATGGATGAGTATGACAGCCTATGATGCAGAGCCAAGAGCCCCAGTTGGACCAAAGCATCCAGATATCCCACATCCAGAGCATCCAGAGGAGCCACAGCCAGTTGAGATACCAACTGACATGAGAGCACCTGCCCTTGCAGTGCCCTCTCCAGGGCCTATGCCTGAGGTTCTACCCTCTACTCCTCCTGCCACACCAGGGACTCCACCTGTTATACCATCTACATCAGAGCCCTCTTGATTACTACTCAAAAACTGCTATTTTATAGCTTGTAATTAACTCTTTTAAACACTTTTGAGTAGTAGTTATTACCTTTTAATTCAATTGGCATGTTAAGGACCCTTGCAATCGTTTCTAATCAAATTGTGTTAAGTTTTGGTGTTTTTGATAGCTTTTTTATCACCAAGCAATCTAAGATGAGGGAGAGTTCTATATAATCCATGGCAAAGAAAATGGAAGCTCATTTACATGAAGAATCCAAGCTTTGGAGCTTCGTAGTTGATTACTACCAAAAAGTGCTATTTTGTAGACCTAATTATAATGGTTTTAAGCACCTTTGAGTAGTAATCATATTCATTTAACCCAATTAATTCATTAAGGTCCT
>JAAKHE010000181.1:299606-310358 GCA_011039315.1 Vitis labrusca | reverse complement strand
ATCCTAGAGCCACTATGCTATATTAGCTAAGGCTATCCTAATGCATGGTGATATAGGTTATAAATTTTGTTGATTATTCCCTTCTGAGGACCACACTCAAGGAACACCAGTTACACATGAATCAGCTGAGACACCAATTGGGACCACAAATCACCTCTCCTCTATCTGAGTCTAGGATCGCCATATCCATTTTCGAGTTCAGAGGCCTATGTCACACTTTGCAGACATTGACCGCTTCTCAGAGCATCCTCACTCAGCAGATGACAGCTCTTCGTGCCCATCAGGAGCAGATTATCGCCACCTAGACCCAGCATACTGCCATCCTTAGGCAGATACAGCAGCATCTGGGTATTCCATCACCTCCTGAGCACGCCATTCCTATCCCATCAGAGCCCACAGATCCATCACATGCCCCTCCTCTACCAGAGCAGACTATGCCCCCCAAGTAGCCGACTACAGGAGAGACAGAGGCATCCATCCTAAGCATTCTGACCTCTACAGCCGAGCCATCATCTCCAGATGATCCTCCCACCACTATCTGATCATTTACATAGTTATCATTTACATAGTTTCCTTTCTGTATTTCTTTACTAGTGTAGAACTTATAATCCCATGTTTTTTAGGTTTTATATATTGGGATTGGTTGTATTACTTGTTTTGATCTATAGTGTACTTTCATGAAGTAATACAAATCTATCATTTTTTGAGTGCTCTTGGCATTATTTTATTTTAATTCCTCTACTCATATCTTTTATTATTTTTGAAACATGTGGTTTCTCTTATTCTACTCGAACTTCATATCACTCAGGAGGTACCACTTCCTCTCTGTAATTTCAATCGCTCATACCACATTGAGGACAATGTTCAGCTTGGTTGGGGGGAGAGTTGAGAAAAGAAGTTTTGTTATTAATGCTAAGTTATTTTGGTAATTTAGTAGCTTTTTGCTTAATTTAAAAAATTTTTAAAGTTTTTTTATTCTACTCCCCATGGTTATTAAGGAAAAATTTTCAAAATGAAATGAAAAAAATCGAATTTTTGTTTTTCAATTGACTTAGAGTTATATTATGCTTACTAAAGTTGATGAATTGTTGAAACTTCTATTGAATTCAACCTTAGTTCTTCCACTTTAAGCTATTCACACACTGTGCACAATAGGTTCCGATTATAAGATGAAAAACTATTTCCCTTTTGACTTAGGAAAATTTTTGACTTGGTACTTTTGACCTCATTTAATAGTGTTGGGACACCTTATAAAAGGCCAATGAGCCTTTGAAAAAAAAAAAGAAGAAAGAAAGAAAAATGTTTGCTTGCCTTGAAACCCGAGCAAGGTCTGAGGGGTATATGGTGAAAATCTTAAAAACCTGGTGCCTTAAGCCTTCATTGGTTGGGAGTCACCGACCTCAATGCTCGTTACAAGGGTGAATAGGTGGAGTTTAACATACTGTAGGTGCTTGGGTATTAAAATTCATTCTCAAAAGTCCGAGGTAAAATCCGAGGAGTTAGTGGTTGAAAGATCCTTAAAGCTTGATGCCCTAAACCTTAAGTGGTTGGGAGTCATCAATGGACCCCCGTTACATGGACAATTTAGAAAAAAATACCTTTAAGCCTTGCACTCCTACAAGAAAAAAATTGTGAAATAAAAGGGTGCATTCTAAGCCTATTAAATTTTGTTAGTTTGTTAAGTGTTGAAAAAGAACTAGGTTAGGGAGAGAGATTAGTTCAACATACTATATTCGGAAGCTATCAAGTAACACTTAGATTTTTGTGGAAGAGTAAGGTTTGGCCCTTTGGAAGTGGAAATGATTTTAAAGCTTCAATTTGCATAATGCCTTCTCTTTATGAATTGTGATTAGACAAGTTATTTGATAACTCTTGTTGAAGTTTGAGTTTTATTTCTTTAATGTTCCATGTGAGAGTTAGATCATGATGCCACTTGAAAATTGTTTTTTGATCAGCATGATGTTGTAAATTATAGTACTTTTTATTTTTCTTTTTCTCTCCTTCATTGCTAAGGGACTAGCAATATGTCGGTTGGGGGGAGTGATTACTACTCAAAAAGTGTTATTTTGTAGCTTGTAATTAACTCTTTTAAACACTTTTGAGTAGTAGTTATTACCTTTTAACTCAATTAGCATATTAAGTACCTTTGCAATTATTTCTAATCAAATTGTGTTAAGTTTTGATGTTTTTGATAGTATTTTGATCACCAAAGCAATCCAAGATTGAGGAGAGTTCTATGGAATCCATGGCAAAGCAATTGGAAGCTCATTTACATGAAGAACCTAAGTTTTGAAGCATTATAAGTCCTTTTACATAAGCAAATCATGAATGCAAGGAGGGAAAGCAAAGAGAGAATCTAACATGAAGAATTCAAGAGGACAGCAACTGTTGGGCAATTTTGGAGCACTTCCTAGAGTCTATTTCATGCAAACTCTATGCATTTCAAAGCTCGGGAAGTCAGAAATCCAATGCTTCAAACAGTACACGAATCGGAGTTGAAATGAAGAAGTTGTAGCCATTGGAAGCCAATCACACCAAGCTGAAGGCCAATTTCGTAGCTGCGAAATCACAAAGTGATGGCTGCGAAATCAGCCTTTGGCTGCGAAATGGAGACCTTCAGCTTGTGAAATTTCACAGCCCATCTTGCATGCCTACGAAATCCTCCTAAGTGCTTCCAGATATTTGCGACCGACACTTTTAGATTTTTTCTTCAAATATTTTTTTGTTTAAATCCCCATTTTCTCCTTGTAATCCACCAATCATAGGATTCCTTAGTTAATAAGTAAGAATAAAGGGTGAATAACCTCATATATATAGCTTGTAATTTTCATTACACAGGGGATCTCGAGAGCTTGTTCTCAGAGACAACGTTTTGTATAGTTTTGAAGGAAGTAATATACAGAGCTTTGCTTTGCCTTACCTACTCACTTTGATTGTATTTTTCTTACTAGCCAAACAAGCTCTGATGATGTTTCCTCAGAGAATGAGTGGCTAGACTTTTTGTCTCTTGGAGCTAAGGTAGTTGGGTAAGGTGCCGAGTGCAAGAATTGGTAGTTGTGTTGTTTTAGCTATTAATGAAGATAAAGTGTGACCCGTTAATGGTTTCTATGTTTTTAGTTAACTTAAAATGCCTTTAAATCACCTGGGCCAACACTTGGTAATGCAAGTGATCTCCGTCCATTGAGATGCACTAGTTTACCTCTTGCGAGCCTTTGGGAGGTGACTTGAAGGTAGGATTTTCTAGAATTGCCAACACTTAGTAAGCTTTTGGACTCTAAGGAGACATCCATTAGTTATCTCTTACGAGCTTGAGAAGGGAAATCCAATGTTAATGATCACCTTGAATGGTGAATGCTAGGTGAGAGGCACGAGCCATTGCAAGATGAATCAGTGAGAGGGATTTAGTGTTTGAATCCATAAAAGGGAAGCATCTGTACATCACCGGTTAGAGAATTAACTATATGTTAATTCTTTAATGCGAGGAAAAGATTCAAGTGATCGGAACTCTGTTTTTGCATGAGGAGCCTGACCCCAATGATCCTAAAACTCCAAGAAACGCTTTTCTTTATAAGTAATTCTCATTACCTTATTTTAGTTTTGGTTAGCTTATAACCAATCCTTTTTCAACCAACGATTATGTTTTCTTTTAAAGCTAACCTTGAAATGAAAAAGCATCAATTCAACTTTGAATTAATGTCAATAGTAAGTTGAAAACCCTTCCCAGTGAACGATCTTAGAGCCATTATGCTATACTAGCCGAGGCTATCCTAGCACATGGTGATATAGGTTATAAATTTTGTTGATTACTCCTATCTAAGGACCAAAATCAAGGCACACCAGATGGGCATGAATCAACAACCCTAAGCTATTCATAGCATTAAGAACCCTAAGCTCACAACTCGAAGTTGTTCATGTAAACCACAACCCAAAGCTCTTTATAGTAACTAGTGCCCTAAGCCAATGAACCAAAGTAACTCATGTCATCCACAACCCTGAGCTGTTTATAGCATCTAGATCCCTAAGCTCATGACATGGAGTCATTCATGTCAACCACATCCTAGAGTTATTCATAGCATCTAAAGCCTTGAGCTTATGACCCAGAGTCATTCACATCAACCACAACCCAAAGTTGTTCATAGCATCTAGAGCACTAAGCTCATGACCTAAAGTCTTTCATATGATCTACAACCTAGAGTTGTTCATTACATCTAGGGCCCTGAGCTCATGACCTAGAATCATCCATGTCATCCACAACCCTGAGCTGCTCATAGAATATAGAGCCTTGAACTCACAACCTAGAGTCTTTCATGTCATTGATAACCTTAAGCTATTCATAGCACTTGGAGCCAAGAGCTCACACCTCAGGGTCGTTCATGTCAACTATAGCCCAAAGATATTCATGGCATCTAAAGCCCTGATGTAGACCCTTAATTTTGTCCTCCTAGCATATGTCTTATTAGATACTTATTCGATACTTTACAGTAGTTCCTTGGTGGCCCATTAAGCACCACCCTAAGCCCACTTAGATTCATCTTGACCCGCTTAGACCCACCTAGGCACCTTCTAGCCTACACACACTCACTTTAGATCCACTTAGGCATCCTGGCCCACATATGTTACCTTTTAGGTAATTCCCACATGACTTACATAATTTGCATGATTTGCACTTTTAATGCTCGCATGTACTCGATTTCTTATTTATTTATTTATCTATTTATTTTATTTATTTATTATTATTTGGTTAGTTATTTGTTTTTATTTATTTGATAGAATATTGCATGAGATTGATGATTAATTGTGTAAACTGATGTCTTAATTATTTTTATGTACCTATGATAGACATGATGTTTTTAATTGCATAATTTTAAATTAGTTTTAATTTTCAATTTCATGACCTTTACTAATTTTAATTCTTATTTTATTTTGACATGAGATTCGAATGCACACATCGGAGAAGATTCTTGATGTAACGTACACGGGCATATATGTGGGGATATTCTATGCAACATGGAAAGGAGATTTATATTGTTAAAGAAAGGAAAGTGACAGCTGCATTATTTTATAAAGTTACCTCCACCATGCATATAACGTACACGGCTACAAGGAAGAGGAAGGAGTTTCTAGCCATAGAAGAATATATGGAAACTTCCATACAAAAAGGAATTTTTGGAGAGACACAATCTCCATGGACGGGCAGATACATGGGAAGAAAGAGGATATTTTATTATTTTCTAATTAGAGGCACAAATAGCAAGGAGATTCGATACTGAGATCAGGCCCTATAAGGAAGGCATGCATTGCATCCTTTAAAGGCATTTCCACGTCTATAGAGGAGGGGTCTCTTGGTCATTTTTGGGGGTTTTTTTCAAGAGAGAGACTGGCACCATTCGGAGGGGGCAGAGGGAAAGGTTTTCAGAGGAAGAGGAAAGAAGCACGAAAAAGACCAGTGGGAAAAATCCGAGAATACAAAACCAGTGGAGATTTTCTCACCATAAGGAAGTGTTTCCAGAATCAACATCCTCTAGGGCTGTGAAGTTACAGGTTCGGAGGGAAAAGAAAATATGCAAAGTAAATAATGAAGAAACACCTTGCTTATCAGAGAGAGCGGGGAAAAATATGGATTTTGTGGATAAAGATTCAGTTAGTGTTATCTTGTCTGAGGAAAGGTCACCTCTTCTTGGAAAGGTTTGTTCAGGGTCTACAGCAGGAAAAAGTGAGGATGTCGTGTTACCATTTGGCTTCTGGTAATGTCTTGGGTGTAGAGTCTAAAACTGAGAAAGCTGACAACTTAAAGACTGAGCGTCATGTTGAGCAGAGTGGGAAACAGGGGACAGACATGAGTTCATTCGTCTCTAAACAGCACGGTCAATATGTCGATGAGAAGTCAAGAAAGAAAACAGGTTGTAGGTCATCATTATTTGGTGGGTTTTTTCTAATAGTGAAGGAATACAACAAGTTTCACATTATGCTTATCAATGAAGTTGCTGCTCCACTTGCTAAGAGTGGAAAAATTGGGGCCTTAAACCCCCTTTTCAAGGTCATCCTTTTTACACCCACTCCTTCCATGTTGGAAATTTTAGCTGTTATCCTTGAAATAATTCAAGTTCAAACATATAGGAAACTCCCTCTGAGGAGGTCTCCTCCTACCAGTCTTACTCTGAGGGAAAAAAATTAGGTTGAATGTGAAAAGATGGTAAGCTAAATCAATAGGTTACCTAGGAATAAAAAGGGCAGCATTCACATCAGAACTGAACCCATTATGAGGCAGATCTTGGGATTCTCTTGGCCATCAGCTGATGAACTTCCTAGTTGATACAAGTGCTGAAATTTTTATTGGTTAGACTATGAACCTCGAAGAACAACCGAATGCTTTTGAAATCAGCTAAAGACACATCAAAATCGCTGCACTACTGGAGGATTACATTACCCAAAATCCAGCCAAGCATTTCGCCTTTGTTTCCCATGGTTCTGGATGATACTCTGCCAAGAGGTTCTGGAACACTCGAATATTTTAATTGGAGGATTTCTAATGCTTCAATAACGCTCAGCCCATAATGAAGACTCAGTTTGTGATGAAAGAGTGGAGTTTCTGGTAGCCACCTATACGTCGAGTGTAGAATCAATATTTGCTCCTCTTATAGAAACGAGCAGTTTTCACAGCAAACCAAGTGATCAAGACAATGCAGGCTGTAAGGATTTCCATAAGCATTGTAAATGGTTAGGCCCGATGATGAAACTATTCTCCAAAAGCTGAGGCAAATGCTATTTGAAATAGAAAATCAAAACAAAATTTGTAAGGCTCTCTTTCTCTCATGTTCAAAATTAAAAAAAATGATTGAGGAAGGCAACGGAATGAAACTCATTCGATAGAAAGGATTTTGATTGAACCAGGATGTCTAGTGAGTAAATTTAAAATGGATGGTTCTAAAAAAAACTCTACGTTAAACCTGGATCAAAGTCTTCCATCTCTTGGTGAATCTGTTCCACTTCTTAAAGCAAAAACTGTGATTCGAAGGCTATGCAGCCTGATTAGAAATTGACTCATCTTCAGAGCCGCCTTGCCATCCAAATCATAAGGGTCCAAATTTCCAATTGTTCGAAGTGAAGTTAAGAGGCAGCCTTGTCCATCCTCCAGCATAGACGTAGCTTAAAACACTTTGGCAGGCCATTGAGTATAATCGACCTCCAATTTATGTGCATTTCATAAGATTGCATCCTTCGCTGAAACTTGTTGAGGCCAATGTCAAGTTAGCTGTCGCCGAGGAAGCTCTTGCACTATCAATATGGACAACAGCAACAGTTTGTCGAGTTCTTTCCCTTGAAAGTGTTTTGGCATTGCTTGAAGGAGTATTGTTGGAAAAGCAAGTGGTAGTAACGTGCTCAAATCTGGGTGTTCTATTTGCCACAGTGTTATCTCTTATTCCTATGATTTGTCCATTTGAATGGCAGAGCTTATTGCTTCCTGTTTTACTAAGGAAGATGTTCGATTTTCTTGGTGCCCCTGTTCCTTTCATTGTAGGCATACAAAATAAAATATATGATTTGAAGATGAAGACTTTTAATCTCGTTCATGTTGATATGTTTAAGGATCAGGTGAAGACGTGTTGCTTGCCTGCCCTTCTTCGACATAAAGAGCTTGTTTTTGAACTAGGTCCACTACATGTTAAGTTGGCATGTCATAATTCAATTGCTAAAAGGCATCCTGTATATAAGTTGAATGAAGTGCAGGTGTTTACATATTATCGCATGCTAAGAGAACTGCATCTTGTTTGGTGTTAAAGCTGCTGCCTAATTTATGCGTGTGATGAAGTGCTACTTGAAGTCGTTCTGCTCAAGATTGAGATCTCATACAATCAGTACAATCAAACAATGACAGGGTTTCATCACTTCTCAAGTATAGCTTTATTGATTCCTTTCCCAATAAGGACAAACCATTTATCAAGCTATTTGTAGATACATAACTATTCACTGTTCTATCAGATTATCGTCTGTTATGCTTTGAGAACGAGCATGCCTAAACCTTACCAAATACATCAGTTCACAACTTAAAGATACAAGCCCAGAAATTCAATGGAGAAAGGAGCAGTGGAAAACAGAGTGCAGATTGGACCACTGATAGAGGATGACTTCGACATGAATGGTGATATCTTTATCCATCTTCTTGATGCTGCACATGCTGTTAATAATGCTCAAGCCATCATTATGACTCTTTTGGAGGAATATGAAAACATTCTTGATGATGACAATCTACACAGATTTTTTATTTCAATAGATTCACGGATCGAAAACAGCAGGAATAAAGATTCAGCAGATGATGAAAATATAGATATGCATGAGCAGAAGTGACCTATCGAGATTGCTTGTTTTGATATCAAGAACCGACTTCCATCAGAAACAATGCATGCTGTCCTACAACTGTATTCTATTCTTACCAGAACTCATTTCATTCTTTTTCAATTTTCTTGAAGAATGAGGATTACCCATGCTTCCACCTTTGCCAACAAGTAGCCCCCTTTCTGGGTTTGACAATGTCGCTGCTAATATAATACTGTATATCCCTGAAGTTCCTCAATATTTAAGTTATTGAAACTTGACAGCATCATGTTGTGTACTTCCACTGCTTATGACTTTTTTACCCAACTCAGACTATTGCAGACTTGCTGGCCCTATGGTTCCGAAGATGAGTGTCTGGAAAAGCCTTTTGATATTGATGGTTTGAACTATGATTATTCAGTGAGCATAAAATTTCAAAAGAGAAATTATGATTATGTCTCTATCAGTTTCGGGCTATGAATTCAGTCTTGGAATAATGAGGTTTCAAGATAGGTGCTAGAATCTAACCAGAAACGAATGCCTAAACCAGAAAAATGTGTGTTCCGTCTGGTTACTAGTAAGCTGAATTTTATAGTCATGAATGTGTGGTTTCTGTTGATCTCCATTTACCAAAGCAATCATTTCGATAATACAATAGAATCAGATGATGATCAAAACTTTGAGCCATTCTTGCAAAAGGGTTTTACTGTCAGGTCATCATAAGAAAAAGATTCTTTTAGAAAGGATACCAGTTGAGATTAATGGAAAAGAAGAAACAGCTATAAAGTTTGATTTGGATGGGTTTGTTGTCATCGGTAGAGTTTACTCAAGCATAAATGCTTGCCTACTTGCTGAAAACTTAGGAAGTTCTGATGATGGGATGCCTTGGTATTGTGGATTGATTCACAAGGTGATTTTTAGAGAAACTGACACATCGGTAATTCTGTTGGAGCTGCACACTTGGATAAACCCGACCCCAGCAGTGGCTATGTGTAGAAATTCAGGCTTTATGAAACTTGCTCGAACTTCTATATAATAAGAAGAGACAAGAACAAAACCTGCTAGAGAATGTAAAGGTTAATAGGCTAGAGCCCTCTGATTTGAACATACTTGAAGATTATACAATATTCCTCGAAATTAAATGTGACTTGTTAAAGCGAATGAATGAAGGAAAGGAGCCAACGGATGGACTCAAATTTGTGGCCTCGTGTATTTTGTAGTGGTGACAGAGTTACACAGATTCAAGTTAAGGGATTAGGATTAAAGGGACCTCTCCCTCAAAACCTCAACCAGCTTTCAATGCTCTGCAAATTGAGGTTTCAGAGAAACCATTTCAATGAAAAATTGCTTTCTTCTCGCAGATTTTCTGAATTACAACTCGCCTTCTTCGATTACAACGAAGTCGACACCATCCTCGTTGATTTCTTTGATGGCCTTACAAGTATTCGGATGCTTGCTCTGAATGACAATTCGTTCAATGCAACTACTGGTTTACATTATTTGCAGGGACAATTAGAAAGCTATCAGTCACCAAAACCGAAACGTCAGAATGGGATCTCACTGGTTAGAACCTTGTTGGCAGTTAGCTTAGTTTCTCCTGCAATGGCTCCAGGACAACATAGACTGTTGCTAAATAATTTCTTGATTCAATTATGGACATTGTTGTTCGGATATTTGAGAACCATGTTGTTGTTAGAGGTTTTGGAATCAAAAGCCACCCAAGCTGATACGAATTTACTTGAGTCAATGGTTGTAGATGTAAACTGGAACCGTGATTTTGAAGCATTTCAAGTAACTGGAAACTTTGTACTTGCAGGCCATATTTCTATCTAACTGTGGCAGAGCTTCAATCATCCAATAGACACAATACTACCCACCCAGATACTGAATCAAGGCAGCAAACTTGTTGCCCGTTTCTCGAAGGTGAACCGCTTAAGTGGAAGATTCATGCTTATATTGCATACTGACTAGAATCTTATGTTTTACACCACTAATTTCCCAATGGATTCTTGAATTTCAAGGTGTTGGGCTGAGCATGCAGGGTTTAAATTCCAAACAGATCAAGTAGCCTACCAATGTCTTATCTGACCAAATGGAAGTTGTTGCTAAGAGCAGACAACAATCAAACAACATTTAAGACCCCTAGAAGAGTCTAAAATCTCTTCCGTTAAAGAAGACACAATGAGAATAGCAACAGTATAGGACGAGTCTAAACTAATGGCGAAGTTGACGGAAATTTCCATGCTTTTATCAGAAAGATTTTATGGATTTCTGATTCGACTCATGGTAGCTTAGCTTTAAAGGCGTATCAACAAAATTTATACCTTAGATACTATTACTAAATTAGCCAAGCTACTATAGCATAGTGGTTCTAGGATCGTTCACTGGGAAGGGTTTTCGCAAACACAAGTGATATTCAAATTAGGAAAATAGGTGATT
>JAAKHE010000181.1:261376-275661 GCA_011039315.1 Vitis labrusca | reverse complement strand
CAGGTAGTTGGAGTTCATAAATGGCTTTTAAATCTAAAGTTTTGCTTTAAATCCCTTAGAATCACTTTGAATGGCCAATACATGGTAAGCTTTAGGTCTCTGTGGATACTTATTGCTAGATCCACATCAGTCCATTAGTTATCATGTACGAGCCATTGGAAAGTTGCTCAAGGTGAAGCCCCACAGTGTCTAAAGCCATTAATGGAACTTGACTACCATTTCTATTGACTTTTTATGGATTAAATCTTCATTATTAAATCTATACCGGTTCGGGAAACAACCATCCTTTATGTTGTTGTCCCCAATACGAGAAGAAAAATCCGGAATTTCCACTTTGCATTCTGAACTTGATCCTAGCAACCCTTAGCTCCGGGAGACTTTCTTTCTTCCATTTTTATCTAGTTCTATATTATTTTAGTTTCAAACACCACTTTCAAAACAAATTTTATTTTCTTTTAAACTTTAAGTTTTTGACAAAGGAACTCATCAGACTCAGTTTCTAATCTTGAGTATATCATTGGTAGAATGAAAACCCATCCCAGAGTTTGACCCTAGAGCTGCTATACTATAGTAGCTTTGCTACGCTAGTATGAGGTCATAGGATTTATAAATATTTTTTATTAAAACACCCGATTGGGCACGAATCATGTCTACCACGACCCAAAGTTGTTTCTAGCATCTAGTGCCCTAAGTTCATAATCTAGAGTGTTTCTTATCATCGATAACCCTGAGATGCTCATAGCATCCAGAGCCCTAAGCTTATGAGCCAAAGTCGTTAATCTCAACCACAATCTAGAGCGGTTCGTGGCATCTAAAGGCTTGAGTTCATGTGCAAGAGTGGCTCATGTCATTAACAGTCTTAAGTTGTTCACAACATCTAAATCCATGAGCTGAGAACCCAAAGTCATTCATGTCAACCATAGGCCTGAGTTGTTCATAGCATCTATAGCCCTGAGTTTAAGACCTAGAGTGGCTTATGTATTCCATATCCTTGAGTTGATCATAGCATTTAGAGCCTTAAGCTCATGACCTAAAATCTTTCATGCCAACCACAACCTAGAGTTGTCCATTGCATCTAGGGCCCTGAGCTCACGACATAGAGTCGTTCATGTCATGCACAACCTTGACATATTCATAGAATCTAGTGCACTGAGCTCATGACCCAAAGTCTTTCATGTCATCGATAGCCTTAAGTTGTTCATAGCATCTAGAGACCTGAGCTCATGACCTAGAGTCATTAATGTCGACCACAACTCTGAGTTGTTTATTCCCTTTAAAGGCTTGAGCATAAGACCTAGATTGGCTCATGTCATCGATAGCCCTGAGCTATTCATAGCACCTAAAGCCCTAAGTTCATGACCCTAAGTCTTTCATGTCAGCCACAACCTATAGTTGTTCTTGCATTTAGGGCTCCGACCTCTTGACCTAGAGTCATTCATGTCATCCATAACCTTGAGTTGTTCATAGAATCATTAACATTCAACTCACAACCTAGAGTCTTTCATATCATCAACAACCCAGAGCTATTCAAATCATTTAAAGCCCTGATCTCACAACCCAGAGTGGCTCATGTCATCAAAAGTTGTGATTTGTTCATAACATTTAAAGCAATCAGCTCACGACCTGGTTTCGTTCATCTCAACCATAGCCTAACATTATTCATAGCATATAAAGCTTTGAGCTCAAGACCCAGAGCCGTTCATGTCATCCACATCCTTGAGATGTTCATAAAATCTAGAGGCTTGAGCTCACAACTCGGAGTCATTCATGTAAACCACAACCCAGAGCTATTCATAGCATCTAAACCCCTGAGCTCACGACACAAAGTGGCTCATGCCATTGACAACCCTAATCTTTTCATAGCATCTAAATCCTTGTGCTCATGACCTAGAGTCACTCATGTCAATTCATAGTATCTATAGCTCTAGCTCATAGCTCACAACTCCGAGGAGTCATTCATGTTAACCACAACCCTAAGATGGTCATAGTATCTATCGCCCTTAGCTCACAACCCTGAGTCATTCATGTCATGCACAACCCTGAGGTGTTCATATCATTTAGAGCCCCAAGCTCATGACCCATAGTCTTTTGTGGCATCAATAACCCTAAGTTGTTCATAGCATTTAAAGCCCAAAGCTCATGACTTGGAGTCATTCAAGTCAACCACAACCTAGAGTTGTTCATAGCATTTAGAGCCTTGAGGTCACAACCTAGAGTAGATTATGCAATCCATAGCCCTGAGTTATTCATGGCATTAAGAGTCTTGAGCTCATGACCTATAGTTTTTCATGTCATTGACAACCCTGAGCTATTTATAGCATCAAAAAGCTTGATCTCATGATCGAGAGTCATTCATGTCAACCAAAGCTGATAGTTGTTCATAGAATCTAGAACTCTGAGATCACGACCCAGAGTAGCTCGTGTCATCCAAAATCGTAAGCTGTTAATAGTATCTAGAGCCTTGAGCTCACGACCCGAAGTTGTTCATGTTAGCCACAACCTAGGGCTATTCATAACATCAAGAGCCCTTAGCTTATGACCTAGAGGAGTCTATGTTATCCACAACCCATAGCAGTTCATAGCATCTAGTGCTCTAAGCTCATGACCCAAAGTTATTCATGTCAAACATAGCTCAGACCTATTCATAGCATCCAAAGCCCTAATATCACACCTCAGAGTAGCTAATGTCATCGACATCTCAGTGCTATTCATAGCATCTAGAGCCCTAAGCTCATGACTTAGAGTAGTTGATGTCATCCATAGCTGTTTAAACAATAAGAGCCCTGAGCTACTGACCCGTAGTCTTTTATGTCATCGACAACCCTGAGTTGTTAATAGAATCTAAAGCTCTGATTTCCTAACCAAGAGTTGTTCATGTTAACCATAACATAAAGTTTTCTATAGCATCTAAAGCTCTGAGCTCACGACCAGAGTCGTTCATGTCATCGGAAGACCTAGAGTGGCTTATGTCATCGAAAGCCCTACGTTGTTCATAGCATCTAAACCCTTGAGCTCAAGACCTAGGGTTTTTCATGTTTTCCATAGCCCTAAGATAATAATAGAATCTAGTGGCTTGAGCTCATGACTCGGAGTCTTTCATGTCTTCGGCCACCTTGAGTTGTTCATAGCATCTAAAGCCTTAAGGTCATACTCGGATTGGCTCATGTCATTGACAACCCTGAATTGTTCATAACATCTAAAGCCTTGAGCTCATAACCCAGGGTCGTTCATGTCAACCATGACCCTGAGATGTTCATAGTATCTATAATCCTTTGTTCATGACTCCTAGTCATTCATGTCATCCAGAGCCTTAAGCTATTCATAACATCTAGAACCTTAAGCTCATAGCCTAAAGTCTTTCATATCATCGACAACCCTAAGTTGTTCATAACATCTACAGCTCTAAGCTCACAACTTGGAGTCGTTCAAGTCAACCACAACCCAGAGTTGTTCATAGCATCTAGAGCCCAGAGCTCATGACCTAAAGTAGCTATTGTAATCTATGACCCTAAGCTATTCATAGCATCTAGAGCCCTGAGCTCATGACCAAGAGTAGATCATGTCATCCATGACCTTGAGTTGTTCATAACATCAAGAGCTTTGAGATCACAAACTATAGTCTTTCATGTCATCGACAATCTTGAGTTGTTCATAGCATCAAGAAGCCTAAGCTCATAATCGAGAGTCGTTCATATATACCAAATCCTAGAGTTGTTCATAGTATTTAGAGCCTTGAGCTCACAACCCATAGTATCTCATGTCATCCACAATCGTAAGTTGTTAATAGCATCTAGAGCCTTGAGCTCACGACCCAAAGTTGTTCATGTTAGCCACAGCCTAGAGCTGTTCATAATAGCTAGGGCTTTAAGCTCACAATGTAGAGTAGCCCATGTTATCCATAGCTCGAAGTGGTTCATAGCATCTAGAGACCAAAGCTCACTATCGGGAGTCATTCACGTCTACCAAAGCTTAGAGTTGTTTATAGCATCTAGAGCCCTGAGCTCACGACCCAGAGTTGTTCATGAAGCCACAACCTAGAGCTATTCATACCAGCTAGAGCGTTAAGATCACGACCAAGAGTAGCCCATGTTATCCATAGCCTGGAGTAGTTCATAGCATCTAGAGACTTAAGCTCATGACCTAGAATCATTTATTTCCACCACAGCTTAGAGCTAATCATAGCATTTAAAGCCTTGAGATCCCGACCTATAGTAACTCTTGTCATCCAAAGCCCAGAGTTGTTCTTAGCATCTAGAGCCTTGAGCTCACAACTAAGAGTAGTTGATGTCATCCATAGCTCTGATCTCTTCATATCAACTTACGCCTTGAGCTTATGATCCGAATTCTTTCATGTAATCGACAATCCTAAGTTTTTCATAGCAACAAGAGCCTTGAGCACATGACCTGAAGTTGTTCATGTCATCTTTTGCCCAAACCTGTTTAGAACATCTAAAGCCCTGAGCTCATGACCTAAAGTAGCTTATGTCTTTGATTCATTCCCAATTGGTGTCTCAGCTAATTCATGTCCTCTCAATGGTCCCTGATAGTGGTGCCATTTGATACGTATCCAACTGGTGTCCCTTGATTGTGGTCCTCAGAAGGGAGTAATCAACAAAATTTATAACCTATTACACCATGTACTAGGATAGCCTTAGCTAGCATAGCATAGTGGCTCTAAGGTCGTTCACTATGATGGGTTTTCACTTCACAATTGATATTAATCCAAAGCTAAATTGGTGCCTTTTCATTTCAAGGTTAGCTCTAAAATAAAACATAAAGATGTTTGAAAAGGTTGGTTTTTAAGTGAAACCAAAAATAGTAACTGATTTTAATTACAAAGAAAAACGTTTCTTGGAGTTTCAGATCACTATGCTCAGATTCCTCATACAAAAAGGAGAGTTCCGGTCACTTGTTTCTTTTCCTCGCATTAGAGAATTAACATATAGTTAATTCTCTAACCGATGTGGTACAAATGCTTCCCCTTAATGGGTTCAAACACTAATTCCCTCTCACTGATGCACCTTGCAATGGCTCATGCCTCTCACCTAGCATTTGCCATTCAAGGTGATCCTTAACCTTGGATTACCCGTCAAAAGCTCGTAAGAGATAACTAATGGATGTCTCCTTAGAGTCCAAAAGCTTACCATGTGTTGGCTATTCTAGAAAATCCTACCTTCAAACCACCTCCCAAAGGCTCGCAAGAGATAAACTAGTGCATCTCAATGGACGGAGATCACTTGCCTTACCAAGTGTTGGCCTAGATGATTTAAAGGCGTTTTAAGTTAACTAAAAAGATAAAAACCATTAACGGGTCACGCTTTCTCTTCATTAAAAACTAAAACAACAAAACTTCCAATTTATGCATGAGGAAACTTACCCGACTTTTTTCACTCCAAGAGACGAAGAGCCTAGCCTCTCATCCTCTGAGAAAACATCCTCAGAGTTTGATTGGCTAGAAATAAAAATAACGAGAAAACAAAAATATCAAGGAAAAACAGAGCAAGTGCTTTGTAAAATATATTTCTTCCTTCCGCCGATTACATGATGATATTATAAAGAAAAATACAAAACTATATATAAGGGGTTATTCACCCTTTGTTCTTACTTAAAGACTAAGGAATCCTTATGATAGGTGGGTTACAAGGAGAGTTTGGGGATTTAGACATCAAATATCTAAAGCAAAAAATCTCAAAATGTCGGTCGCAAATATCAGGAAGCTTCAAGAGAAATTCCATTGCAACTGTGCAAAATGGCTGCGAAACTTCGTAGCAAAAGGACACCATTTTCGCAGCCCAAGGCTGATTTCGCAGCCGTGCAAAATTTGCCTTCAGCTTGGAGTGATCGGCTTCCAATGGCTGTAACTCCTTCATTCCAACTTCGAATCGTGCACCGTTTGAAGCATTGGATTGTTGACTTTCTGAGCTTCGAAATGACATATAGCATGCATAAATTGAACTCCAGGAAGTGCTCCAAAAGTGGCTGACATGACTGTCATCAAGAATGCTTCATGTTAGATTTCTCTTTGCTTCCCCTCCTTGCATTCCGGATTTTGCTTATGGCAAAGGACTTCAAAGCTTCGGTTCTTTATGTTTCTGAGCTCTTCATTTCTTTACCATGGATTCCAAAGAACTCTCCTCAATCTCAGATTGCTTTGGTGATCAAATTACTAACAAAAACACCAAAACTTACACAATTTGATTAGAAATGATTGCAAGGGTCCTTAACATGTTAATTGGGTTAAAAGGTAATAACTACTACTCAAAAGTGTTTAAAAGAGTTAATTACAAGCTATAAAATAGCACTTTTTGAGTAGTAATCACTCCCCCTAACCGACATATTGCTAGTCCCTTAGCAATGAAGGAGAGAAAAATAAAAATAAAAAGTACTATAATTTACAACATAATACTGATCAAAAAACAATTTTCAAGTGGCATGATGATCTAAATCTCACATGGAACATTAAAGAAATAAAACTCAAACTTCAACAAGAGTTATCAAATAACTTGTCTAATCACAATTCATAAAGAGAAGGCATTATGCAAATTTAAGCTTTAAAAGAGTTTCCACTCCCAAAGGGCCAAACACAGTGTTATTTATTAGCTTCCGAATATAGTATGTTGAACTAATCTCTCCCGCCAACCTAGTTCCTTTTCAAAGCTTAGCAAACTGATCAACCTCCAATAGGCTAAGAACGCACCTTTTTTATTTCACACTTTTTTTTTTTTTTTCATTGTAGGAGTACAACGCTTAAAGGTATTCTTTTCTAAATTGTCCATGTAACGGGGGTCCATCGATGACTCCCAACCAATTAAGGTTTAGGGCATCAAGTTTTAAGGATCTTTCAACCACTAACTCCTCGGATTTTACCCCGGACTTTTGAGAATGAATTTTTAATACCCAAGCACCTATAGTATGTTAAACTCCACCTATTCACCCTTGTAACGAGCATTGAGGTCGGTGGCTCCCAACCAATGAAGGCTTAGGGCACCAGGTTTTAAAGATTTTCACCATACCCCTCAGACCTTGCTCGGGTTTCAAGGCAAGTAAACTGTGGACCCTCACCCGATCCACCAAACCGGCGCGACTCGCTTTTAAAAGAAAAGAAAGAATGAAAAAGTTGAGTTTTCCAGTTTTGAAAAACCCGCCCCCGGTGAGGAACGGTGTTGTATGGAGTCGCCACTTACTTTTTATTTTTATTTTTAAAATGGGGAAAATTAAGTAAGAACAAAAACCCATAATGACCCTAGTATGGAAAAAGCGGTCTACGAAAACTAGATTCTGGGTCCGGGGATCAGGTTACCCATTAGGAAGGTACCTCATGCGAGGTAGGACCCCTCTAGGCCCAGAACTTGGTCTCTACTAATGAATTGGGTATGTGGGAGCATATGGGTCAAAGATGAAACCCTAGGCTAAATAGATGTCATGAATCACACAATCCTAATTGGTATTTGGCATGCATATGAATTAAACCAGCCAAAACAATGGGTGCATACCTGTGGTCCCCAACCATGCACTGCATAAAAGGTTAGCCAAACACAGATAAACACATAACAAACATTTAGGATTAAGCACCATGCATGCATATGATTCAACAATCAAAACCAACGATGCATACCTGTGGTCCCTAGCCATGTGCTACAGCAGAGGGTGAGTCAGCCACGCAACATGTATTCAAAATCAAGCATCAAAGCTTGTGCCAAAAAGGAAGATAGCTGGTTTAAATGAGGTAAGGGACTCCCCAAATACAAATCGAACTAGACTCATCTAGACCACACCACCCATAACTTCCAAATTGCCCATACTAACTGAAATCAAACACTGACTTAAACCTTCAAGATGGCTCACAAGTGCCCTATAGCAAACGGGTTTGAGCCCCAATGGATAAGGGCTCGAAAAATGCCAAAATCGAGGGCTACCTAAAGTCCTCCAGCATAACAGATTGAACTAGTTCTCAACTGGTACAACCTATTGAGAAGAATTCCCAAATTTTTCTAGAAAACTCCTAAATGAGTGAGGATTCAAAGAAAAGAAACTGTTCTCAATTCCGAGCTCGGATGAGTGAGAACCAGACAAAGAAAGGTCAGGGATTCTTCATGGCTGACAGAGGCAGCCAGCTATGGTGCTGAACCGGTTGAACCGGTTCCCAACTGGTTCAGACGGTTGATAAAAAATCCCAAATTTGGCCAAAAAGTTTCTAACTGAATAAGGAAGCAAGAAAAAGAAACGGTTCTCAATTCTGAACCCGGATGAGTGAGAACCCGACAAAGAAAGGTCAGGGATTCCTCGTGGCTGATAGAGGCAGCCAGCTATGGTGCTGAACTGGTTGAACCGGTTCCCAACTAGTTCATACGGTTGATAAAAAATCCCAAATTTGGCCATAAAGTTTCTAACTGAATAAGGAAATAAAAAAAAGAAACGGTTCTCAATTCCGAGCCCGGATGAGTGAGAACCAGACAAAGAAAGGTCAAGGGTTCCTCATGGCTGACAAAGGCAGCCAGCTATGGCGCTGAACCGGTTGAAACGGTTCCCAACCGGTTCAGACGGTTGATAAAAAAAATCCCAAATTTGGCCAGGAAGCTTCTAACTGAATAAGAAAACAAACAAAAGAAACAGTTCTCAATTCCGAGCCAGGATGAGTGAGAACCGGACAAAGAAAGGTTAGGGATTCCTCATGGCTGACAGAGGCAGCCAGCTATGGCGCTGAACCGGTTAATGAAAAATCCTAAATTTGGTCAAAAAGTTTCTAAACCATTCATAACCAATCAACAACAATCATGTGTGGCCTTTATTACCCACACCCAAGCAATACAATCTTCATATCAAAGGAAATAAAAGATGATGCGGAAGCAGAAAACGCATATGAAGAAAATGAAGATAAACTGCAGGTAAAAAAAAATTCAGCCTACTTACCTCAGAATCTCCACTAGATATGATCCGTGTATGCCGATGATGACCTCCAAAAAATGAGATGTTGTAGCTCTCCTCTTCAAAATAACCACAGTGTTGAAGCTTTCCCCCACGCTCTTAACTCGGGAGGTGCCCTGACCTTTTTTTTTTTTCACCATCAAAATATCCCCTCTCCAAAGTGCCCTCATTTTTTTCTCTTCTTCCCTTTCCCTCCTATCTTCTCACCTTTTATACTTCATACCCCTCTCAGCATTTGAGCCTCCTGGGTTCCTTTCCCTTCAGCACCGAAATCCCCTCCATCAGCATGGAAAACACACCCCCCATTATTTCTCTTGCACTTACGAGGCCAGCTCACTCCCTTCAGTTTTCAGCTTGCTTCACCACCAAGAATCCATATGGATTCGTGGTGGGCTGCAAGGAACCCAAACCAAGGCCCAAAATGGGACCACAACATTGCCTAAAACCGATCTGGAGCTTATGGGCCTGAGCCATGTAGGATTTGGGTGCCAAAATTACCAAAATCAGTGTTTTACACCGGCTGACTCGATGAATCGACTGAACCGGCTGAACCAGATGCCAACTGGTTGAACAGGTTGCAAAAAAATTTTGAAAATTTGACAGAATGTTCCTGGAAGAGTGAGAAATCCATGAAAAAAAAATGGTGCACAGTTCCGAGTTTAGAAAAGGGAGATATGATCAAAATAATTACCAAAAATCAGTGTTCTACACCGGCTGACTCGATGAACCGGCTGAACCGGCTGAACCAGATGCCAACCGGTCGAACTGGTTGCAAAAAATTTTGAAAATTTGACAGAATGTTCCTGGAAGAGTGAGGAATCCATGAAAAAAAATGGTACACAATTCTGAGTTCGTAAAAAGGAGATATGATCAAAACAAGCCCGAGTGCTCCAAACCTCAACATGCCCCTATAAACTCCAACTAAGCTAAAACATCAGGATGACCCCACTTCCTCCCTATAGGGTGATGTGAACGACTAGGAAAATGGCCACGATGACCCTCCAAAATGAACCACATATGCACCACAATGGACCATAGACAAGCCCACACGAGGCTCGGACACCGACTAAGCCCAAAAGGGGCCCTAGTGGTGCCATATGAGAACGATGGGTGCAGGTGACACCCAAAGGATAAATGTCAGTGTCGAGGGACAAAATTGAGGGTCTACAAATATGCCCCTCTTCAGTAGAGTGAATGAACGAGTGAATTGTAAGTGCGATGTGCAAGCATTGCAAGAGTGAAATGAACTCTAGTGAAGAACCCAAATGACCAACAATTTTCTCCCCACCCAATAATAAAGGAGGCTAAGGGAAATAAGTCATGCTGACCGAATGGACTATGGGATACAGGCACGATGCCGGAGAAAGATACAAGGAGACTCGATCACAATGTCGAGAAAGATTAGGGATCCGATTCAGGCAAGTACCGGAAAAAAGGTGGAATCCTGGCGAGTACCGGAAAGGGTCCGGGCAAGCACCGAAAAAGCTCCGGGCGAGTACCGGAGAAGGGTCCGGGTGAGTACCAGAGAAGGTTCCGGGCAAGTACCGGAGAAGGGTTCGGGCAAGTACCGAAAAATGGTCTTGGCAAGTACCGGAGAAGGGTCCGGGTGAGTACCAAAAAATGGCAGAATTCGGGCAAGTACCGAAGAAGGGTCCGGGCGAGTACCGAAAAATGGTGGAATTCGGGAAAGTACCGAAGAAGGGTTTGGGCGAGTACCGAAAAATGGTGGAATTCGGGCAAGTACCGAAGAAGGGTCCGGGCGAGTACCAGAAAATGGTAGAATTCGGGCGAGTACCGGAGAAGGGGATCGAACTCGGGTGCGATGCTTAGGAACCACCTAACTAAAAGGAGTAGGGATGCAAAGACTAAGGCTTTAGACGCCTAAACAGACAGGAGATGCCTTAAAACAAAACTCAGAGCATAATGGGGAGACTCAAGATGCAACTGTCGATGTACTAACCTTGATGACAAAGGGGTATGCCCCAATATGACTCTCGGGATTGCCAACAAATGACTCGAAGAGGCCAAAAATCAAACACCTCCATCATGACAAAAGAAAGGGGTATGCCCCAGTGTAACCCTAGAAAATGACGACAAATGACAAGAGAAAAAACAATCACCATTAACAGATGGAAAGCAAGGGGTATGCCCCTACAGGATAACTCACAAATGTGACCAAGAGTGACAACAAGGAGTTATGCCCCAGTCTAAGGTATCAATATCATGTCAGAATCCCATAACCACACATATGGTTAAAGTCAGAGAGCTGAAAATATCACAAACATCCATCCTTGAAGAAAAAACCCTCAACTCTAACCCATAACATTCAATATCCACAAAAACTGATAGGGGGTATGCCCTAGTGTGTACATCTGAAACTCAAATATCTCAATGAAAACTCTGAAACACATCACTGAAGACCCACTCGTTTAAACTTAACGAACAACACAATGAATGGGGTATGCACCCCTACTGGGTCGATGAATACTGTGAATCTGATCTCGAGTCACATCCTAGAAGCACTCTGTTATATGAAGAAACTGAGTTGAATGTGGGGCTTACTCAAACTTTGATGCCCATAACATCGCTAGGTGAAACGGAATGCCTGCGTACATGTACAAAAACACAGCCAGCATGCAAGGATGGGGGCATGCCCCAGTATGAACATGTCAAAACATCGAGTAAAGGTGCCCTCAATGGTCCCAACTGTCTGTATCATCTGTCTCTGATCACGAGCCTGAGGCAAGTAAACTGAATGGAAAGACAATATGCGACCCTCGATATCCCCCGAAGTAATGGAAACCTGTCAACATCCCATACTCAATCAGAAGACGAAGCCTATCCGAATGAACAGCATCGAAGCAAACACGAGACCTCATGGCCTCAGGGTGGTCTTACGACTCGGACTATAATGTAGGCCAGGGGTAAAATGTGAATGAAACGATGGGAAACAAAGGCCCAAATCTCCAAATAGATAGTGCCAAACCCCTGTGTGCGTAATGTCAAATATCGCAGAACCATGTGAGTGAGGTGACTCAACCATGTATCTAAATAAATAAAAAAAATCAAACAATAGGTGACATGCGCCAAAGAACTCATCGTTCATGAAGCGAGACGACGATCGGCGAGGGTAGCTGAAGACGAAAAGGGATGAGACAAACAATGAATGGAGGTATAAGAAATGGAGAAACAAGCTGGGGAACAAGTGTAGCAATGTGTGACAATGACGAACAACTCATCTTAAGAACGGCAAATCAAAGCAAGTCACTATATGATGGGAATGGTGATGTAGATAATGATCTAGGAAACCTAGTGCAAAGGAAACCCAAACCTCACTTCCAATGTGTCACCCAGATCTATGGTAAGAAGGATCATTCAATGCTCTCACCCAACTCTTAAAGGAAAAAGAAATCCTTCAAACCCAAAACCACCTCTGATGATCCCAAGTATATCAACGAATACCAAACAAGCACAATTTTTTCTTTTTTCATTTTTTATTTTATTTTTTCCTTTTTCAAATTTTTTCATTCATTTTTTTTTTCAAAGTAGGCCAAATACCCCACTAGCATAGTCCAACCAAAAGAACCTCAAATCTCAAACCCAAATGGTCTCCTCAAACTAAAACTCCTGGATCAAAACCTAAGGGTGGAACGAAAGATGTGACAAACCTGACTTGTAGCCTTGAGACGAGAGCACGTCACCATCACACAAGGGAAAACAAAAGCGAAATGAATACGGTGTGAAGATGCAAAACGGAGAAGAAAATAAACAAGTAATGATGCAAAAAAAAAAAAAAAAATAAATACAAAGCGCACAGGGGCAGGCCCCCAACCTAGGTCAAAAAAGGTATGCAAGGCTGAATGAAAGAAAGGGCCATAATAAACCGCGTGAGGCTCAAAGGGCTAGCAACAGGGTATATCGATGTATGGGTGTGAAATAGGGAATATGGCTACTCGAAGTGACGGCCACCCATCCTCTGACCATGATCTCACGCATAAAACTTCTTCAGCTGATCCACATTGACTGGCTCTGTGAACTGATTTCCATCTAGGTCTATCAACCAGGCAGCTCCCTCTCGAGTCAGATCTCGGATGACATAAGACCCGCTCCAACTCGGTCTAAACTTGCCTCTAGGGTCGCTGATCAATCCCCTAAGGACTTTCAAGACTAGGTCACCTCTTTGGAATTTCCTAGGCCTAACCCTCTTTCTGAATGCACGGGTCATCTTTCTTTGATAGGCTTGAGCATGATCTGCTGCCCTCAATTTCTTCTCATCCAACAGGCTAAGCTGATCGTAACGAGACTGGACCCACTCGGCCTCGGATACATGTTGCTCTAGTTCTACTCTTAAAAATCTCATCTCAATCTCAACAGGTAACACTGCCTCCATACCATACACCAAAGAATATGGGGTAGCTCCAGTAGAGGTACGAAAAGATGTACGATAAGCCCACAATGCGAAATGGAGCTTTTCTGACCAAACCCGAGAAGTCTCGACCATCTTTCTCAAAATCCTCTTGATATTCTTATTTGTGGCCTCAACTGCCCCATTAGTTTGCGGCCTGTATGCAGACGATATGTGATGTTGAATGCCATACTCCTAAATCAACGTGTCCACCTCACCTCTGAAATGCACCTGTCTATTAGAAATCAGCTCGTGAGGAACCCCATATCGGCAGATAATGTGAGATCTGATGAATTTGGCCACCCTGGCCGCTGTCAATCTAGCATAGGAAGAGGCTTCCACCCACTTGGTGAAATAGTCAATAGCTACTAAGATGTACTCATGACCACTGGAGGACTTGGGTGAGATCTTCCCAATAATATCAACACCCCATACTGAAAATGGCCAAAGGGATGTGAGTGCATGCAACTCAGAAAGTGGCACGTGTATCAAGTCTCCATGCATCTGACACTCCTGACATCTCTGTACAAACTGGCAACAATCTGTCTCCATGGTCAACCAAAAGTAGCCAGCCTTCATGATCTTACGCGCTAGCATATGACCTCCCATGTGTGGGCCCAAACCCCTGCATGAACCTCTCTCATCACTCAATCTACAGATGTACGGTCTAGACATAATAATAACAGGCCATCAGGTGATCTCCTATACAGTGCATCCCCGCAAATAATAAATCTGGTGGCCAACTGTCTCAATGCTCTCCTATCCTTGGCCGAGGTTGACTCAATCTGATCCTCTATCTCTCCAATCAGACAATAGTAAGCTGGTGCAGACCTTGTTTCAATCAGCAATGGCCTAACAGTCACCCCCGCGGGGATCACAATCATAGAAGCCAAGGTGGCTAATGCATCGGCAAACTGATTCTCCGCCCTGGGCAGATGTATATACCTTAACACAT
>JAAKHE010000181.1:227735-244778 GCA_011039315.1 Vitis labrusca | reverse complement strand
AAAGGGGCCTTAACATGCTAATTGGGTTAAAAGGCACTAACTACTACTCAAAAGTGTTTAAAAGGATTAATTAAAAGCTATCAAATAGCACTTTTTGAGTAGTAATCATTGTCCACAACCCTAAGCTGTCCATAGCATCTAGAACCCTAAGCTCATGACCCAGAGTCTTTCATGTCATCAATAACCTTGAGTTGTACGTAGTGTCTAGAACCCTAAGCTCAAGAACCAGAGTTGTTGATGTGAACCACAACCTACAGATGTCGATTGTATTTAGAGCCTTGAGCTCATGACATGGAGTGCCTCATATCTTTGATAGCCCAAAGTCTTTCAAGTCATTCACAGTCTAAAGTAGTTCATAGCATCTAGAGCCTTTAGCTGATGACCCAGAGTCGTTCATGTCATCCACAGCCTTAAGTTGTTCATAGCATCTAGAGCCTTGAGCTCATGACCTAGAGTCATTCATGTCAACCAAAACCCTAAGTTGTTAATAGCATCTTGAGCCCTGAGTTTACGACGTATAGCCATTCATGTCAACCACAGCCTAACATTGTTCATAAGATTTAAAGCCATGAGCTCATGACCTAGAGTAGCCCATTTATCCACAGCCCTCAGTTATTCTTAGCATATAAAGCCCTGAGCTCACAACCCAGGGTCGTTCATGTCAACTAAAACCTAAACTTGTTCATAGCATCTAGAGCCCTGTCCTGACGTGCCGGAGTGGTTCATGTGATCAACAACCTTGAGTTGTTCCTAACATATAGAGCCCTAAGCTCATGACCTATAGAAGCTCATCTATTTGATCGCCCTAAGTTGTTCATAGTATCTAAAGCCCTGAGCTAACGATCCAGAGTCGTTCATGTCAACCACATCCTTGCGATGTTCATAATAATTATAGCCTAGAGCTTAGGACCTTGAGTAGTACATGTAATCCACAACCTTGAGCTATTCATAGCATCTAAACCTTTAAGCTCATGACCCGATGTTTTTCATGGCATCGACAACCCTTAGCTATTCATAGCATCTAAGGTCCTTGACTCATGACCTGGAGTCATTCATGTGAACCATAGCCCTGAGCTGTACATAGTATCTAGAACCCTGACCTCATGACCCAAAGTTGTTCATGTCAACCATACCTCAGATTTGTTCATAACACCTAAAGCCTTGAGCTCATGACCTAGAGTAGCACATGTCATCCATGACCTTGAGCTATTCATAGCATCTAAAGCCTAAGCTCACGACCTGAAGTCGTTCATGTCAATCATAGCCCTGAGCTGTTCATAGTATCTAGAGCTCTGAGCTCATGATTGTAAGTCGTTCATGTCATCCACAACCTTGAGTTGTTCATAGAATCTAGAACCCTTAGCTCAAGACTCGGAATCTTTGGTGTTATTAATAACCCTGAGTTGTACATAGTATCTATAGCCTTAAGCTCACGACTTGGAGTCATTCATGTCCACCATAGCCCAGGGTTGTTCATTGAATCTAGAGCCCTGAGCTCATGACCCAGAATAGAATAGCTCATGTCATCTACAACCCTAAGCTATTCATAACATCTAGAGCCCTGTGACCATGACCCCAAGTCGTTCATGTTAACCACAACAGAGAGTTGTTCATAGCATCTAGAGCATGAACTCACGACTCAAATTAGCTCAAGTCATCCATAGCCTTGAGTTGCTCATAGCTTCTAGAACCTTGAGTTCTCGACCCGGAGTCATTCATGTCAACCATAGCTCTACGATGTTCATAGTATCATGAGCCCTAACCTCATGACTCAGAGTCATTCATGTCAACCATAACCCATAGCTGTTTATAGGATTTAGAGCCCTGATCTCACGACCCAGAGTTTCTAATGTCATCCATAGCCCTGAGCTTTTCATAGTATCTTAAACCTTGATCTCATGGGATCCTAAGTTATTCATATCATCCACAACTTAGAGTTGCTCATGGTATTTAGAGCCCTAAGATCATGACCCAAAGTTGTTGATGTCAACCACAACCTTAAGGTGTTCATAGTATCTTGAGTCATGAGCTCATCACCCAAAGTCGTTCATGTTATCCACAACCCTAAGCTTATGACACAGATGATTACTACTCAAAAAGTGCTCTTTTATAGCTTATTATAAACTCTTTTAAACACTTTTGAGTAATAATTAATACATTTTAACTTAATTGGCACATTAAGGACCCTTGCAAATGTTTTTAATCAATTTTTGGCTAGTTTTGGTGTTTTTGGTAGCCTTTTGATCATTGAAGCAAGCCAAGAATGAGGGAGAATTTTGTGCAACCCTTGGGAATGAGATTCTAAGCCAATCAAGAGATGCAAGGAAGAGTATTAGAGAAAGAAATCCATTATGAACCAATTTCGCATGGTGATGCGAAATCTTCACATGCTATGCGAAATTCAAAAGGACAGTAGTTTCAAGGAAAATTTATAGCACTTTTTGGAGTCCATTTTCTACATACTCTATATCATTTTGAAGCTTGGGAAGTCAGGAGTCCAGTTCTTTAAACGGTATGTGAATTGGAGCTGAAACAAAGAAGTTATGGCCATTTGAAGGAAACTACACCAAGCAGAAAAGGAATTTCGTATCTACTTTCCCTGATGCGAAAATTTTCGCACTAACTTTCCCTGATGCGAAAATTTTCGCACTGACTTTCTCTGATGTGAAAAATTTTGCATCACACTTTCTCTGTGACCCGTTAATGGTTTTTATATTTTTAGTTAACTTAAAATCCTTTATAATCACCTGGGCTAACACTTGGTAAGCTTTTCCGACTCAATCCATAGAGATACATTAGTTATCTCTTGCGAGCCTCTGGTAGGTGGTTTAAAGGTAGGATTACTTAGAATAGCCAACACTTGGTAAGATTTTGGACTCCCTGGAGACATCCATTAGTTACCTCCTACGAGCTTTTGAAGGGTAATCCAAGGTTAAGGATCACCTTGAATGGAAAATGCTAGGTGAGAGGTACGAGTCATTGCAAGATGCATCGGTGAGAGGGATTTAGCGTTGAAACCATTAATGGGAAGCAATTGTAACACACCGGTTGGGAGGATAACTATAGGTTAAATCTCCAATGCGAGCAAAGATTCGAAATCTCCACTTTTGTATAAGGGGCCTGAATCTAGTGACCTGAAAATCCAAGAAACCTTTTCTTTGTAATTAAAAATCAGTTACTATTTTTGGTTAGTTTAAAACCAACCTTTTTCAAACCAAAGATTATGTTTTCTTTAAAAACTAACTTGTAAAAGAAAAAACACTAATCTAATTCTTTAAACTAATATCAGGTGTGAAATGAAAACCCATCCCAGTGAATGATCCTAGAACCACTATGCTATGCTAGCTATGCTACCCTAGTATATGGTGAAATAGGTTTATAAATTTTGTTGATAACTCCCATCTGAGGACTGAATCAGAGGACACCAATTAGGGACGAATCAAATGGCGCCGTTGCCGGGGACGGTGCCACTTCACAGTGATATGATCTTTTTAGAATACTTGTGATCTTTATCACAAGTTTGGTGATTTTTTCTTTTCTTTCACTAACTTTTCATTTTATTTTGTTTTATTTATCTTTGTTTTTTTTTAGTTTATCTGTTACTTAGTTTTTATTTAACCATAATTTTCTTTCTTTCTAGAATTATTTTTCTTGTGTTTTCTTTGTTCTTATTTTTGTTTCAGATATTGCTAGTTGTGTATGCCATATTGGATACGAGACAATGAGGGAAGACTTGTGAAAATAAAAAATCCTCATGAAACAGAGTTGGAAGTGGAAGTCATGGAAGCTATACCTGAAGATCAGCATAGTCAACATGCTCCAGCAGAAAATCTCAACGCATATTGATCCATGAGGGACCGCATGCATCCGTCTCGTATGAGTGCACCATCATGTATAGTGCCACCTACAGAGCAGCTAGTGATTCGACCACATATTATGCCACTTCTACCTATTTTTCATGGAATGGACCGTGAGAATCCCTACCAACATATCAAGGAATTTGAAGAAGTTTGTAACACTTTTCGAGAATGAGGAGCTTCAATCGACTTGATGAGGCATAAGCTATTTCCTTTCACTTTAAAGGACAAGGCCAAAGTCTGGCTTAATTCTTTAAGGCCAAGGAGTATCTGATCTTGGACTGATTTGTAAGCTGAATTTCTCAAGAAATTTTTCCCGACTCACAGGACCAACGACTTGAAAAAGCAAATCTCAAACTTCTCAGCTAAGAAGAATGAGAAATTCTATGAATGTTGGGAAAGATACATGGAAGCTATCAACACTTGTCCTCACCATGGCTTTGATACATGGCTATTGATGAGCTATTTTTATGACGGTATGTCTTCCTCAATGAAGCAACTCTTCGAAACAATGTGGGAGGAGATTTCATGAGTAAGAATCCGGAGGAAGCTATGGATTTCTTGAGTTATGTAGCTGAAGTTTCAAGAGGATGGGATGAGCCCAATGCCAGAGAAGTGGGAAGAATGAATTCTCAACCAAATGCTTCTAATGCTAAGGCTGGGATGTATACTTTGAATGAAGGTACTGATACAAAAGCAAACTTTGCAGCTATGGTAAGAAGAAGAATAGAGAAACTTGAAGTGCAAGTCATTTCAAACACACCAATGCAAGCTAAGCCGTGTTCAATTTGTCAATCTTTTGAGCACTTGGTAGAAGAGTGTCCTATGATGCCAATTGTGAGAGAAATGTTTAGGGATCAAGCAAATGATATTGTACAATTCAAACCCAATAATAATGCTCCATATAGCAACACCTACAATTCAAATTGGAGGAACCATCTGAATTTCTCTTGGAAGCCAAGGGCACCTCAGTACACGCAACCTGGCCAAGCACCCCTACAAGCCTCAAGTCTTGAACAAGCCATGATGAATCTTAACAAGGTTGTGGGAGATTTTGTAGAAGACCATAAATCCATCAATGATCAATTCATGCAAGTAAATGCTCAAATTAGGCAAGAAAATGCTCAGATCATGCAAGAAATGGCCAATCAAGACAGAAGGATGGATGAGAAGAACAATGATCTATCTCAGAAGATAGATAATCTCCAATACCAGATCTCAAGGCTTACTAATCTCAACACAGTGCAAGATAAAGGAAAATTTTCTTCTCAACCTCATCAAAATCCAAAGGGTATCCATGAAGTGGAGGCTCAGGAGGGAGAATCTTCTCAGATGAGGGAAGTCAAAGCAGTGATCACTCTAAGGAGTAGTAAAGAGGTTGATCTACCTACACCCAAGCCAGAGCAAGAACCAGAGACTGAAGTAGAGAAAGAAAAGAGGGAGGAAAACAAAGGAAAGAAGAAAGGGAGCAGTACAAAGAAGGAGGACCTTGAAGCTAAGGTGAATGAAAAACCGAAGAGAACCATCAACCAAGAAGAAGTGATAAAGAAGCACATGCCTCCACCTTTCTCACAAGTTTTGCATGGCAAGAGGGGAATCAACAATGCATCAGAAATTCTTGAAGTGTTGAGGCAAGTGAAAGTTAACATCCCTTTGCTAGACATGATCAAACAAGTTCCGACTTATGCAAAATTCTTGAAGGACTTATGCACTATAAAAAAAGGGTTGAATGTGAGTAAGAAAGCCTTCTTAACTAAGCAAATAAGTTCCATTATACAGTGTAAGTCCTCAGTGAAATACAAAGATTTGGGTTGTCCTACCATATCAGTGATGATTGGAGAGACGTGTGTGGAGAAAGCTTTGTTGGACTTGGGAGAAAGTGTGAATTTGCTACCTTACTCTATCTGTAAGCAATTGGGACTGGGAGAGTTGAAGCCAACATCAATCACTCTATCTCTAGTAGATAGATCTGTGAAAATTCCAAGAGGTATGATTGAAGATGTCATAGTTCAAGTTGACAAGTTCTACTACCCAGTGGATTTTGTTGTTCTTGATACGGATCCGGTGGCCAAAGGAACTAACTATATTCCTATCATACTTGGAAGACCATTCCTAGCTACTTCAAATGCTATCATCAATTGTAGGAATGGAGTCATGTAGCTTACATTTGGCAACATAACGTTGACACTCAATATCTTCTATATGTGCAATAAACAATTCCATCCGGGAGAAAAAGAAGGATCAGAAGAGGTGTGCATGATTGATAACTTAGTGGAGGAGCATTGTGATCAGAAGATGATAGAAGATCTGAACGAGAATTTTGGGGATCTTGATGAAGGGTTACCTGAACCCTTAGATTCGCTTGCTACTCTGCCTTCTTTGAAGATGAGGGAAGAAATTCTCCCTTTATTCAATGAGGAGGAGACACAAGAAGCCGTTAAGGAGGAGCCCCCAAAGCTTATTCTGAAGCCATTACCCACGAAGTTGAAGTATGCATACCTGGAGGAGAATAAGCAGAGCCTTGTTGTTATTTCTTCATCTCTTAGCACTACTCAGGAGGATTGTCTACTTAGAATCCTCAGAAAATGTAAGAAGGCGATAGGGTGGAAAATTTCTGATTTGGAAGGGATTTGCCCTTTAGTTTGTACTCATCATATATACATGGAAGAAGAAGCTAAGCCAGTTTGTTAACCCCAGCGAAGGTTGAATCCTCACATGCAAGAGGTGGTGCGAGTTGAGGTGCTTAAGCTACTTCAGGTCGGTATTATCTACCCCATATCAGATAGCCCATGAGTGAGTCCTACGCAAGTTGTGCCAAAGAAATTAAGGATCACAGTGGTGCAAAATGATAAGGGAAAGGAAGTTTCTACATGCCTCACTTCAGGTTGGAGGGTGTGTATTGATTATAAAAAGTTGAATGTTGTAACAAGGAAGGACCACTTCCTATTACCGTTTATTGATCAAGTACTTAAGAAGGTCTCAATCCATCCATTCTACTATTTCTTGGATGGCTACTCCAGGTATTTTCAAATTGAAATTGCTATTGAAGATCAGGAGAAGACCACTTTCACCTGTCCATTCGGAACTTATGCATACAGAAGAATGCCTTTTGGCTTATGTAATGCACCAACAACATTCCAAAGATGCATGTTAAGCATTTTCAGTGATATGGTGGAGCGTATTATGGAAGTCTTTATGGATGATATCACCGTATATGGAAGTGCGCTTGACGAATGCTTAGTCAATTTGGAAGCTATGCTGAACCGATGCATTGAGAAAGACTTGGTGCTCAACTGGGAAAAATGCCATTTCATGGTACCCCAAGGGATCATCCTTGGGCATATTATCTCCAACCAAGGCATTGAGGTGGACAAAGCAAAAGTTGAACTGATTGTCAAGTTGCCATCGCCAACAACTGTCAACGGAGTAAGGTAATTTCTTGGCCATGCTGGGTTCTATAGGAGGTTTATTAAAGATTTCTCTAAACTTGCAAGACCTCTTTGTGAACTATTGGTGAAGGATGCTAAATTCGTATAGGATGATCGATGTCAACGGAGTTTTGAAGAATTGAAGTTATTACTGACAACCGCTCCAATAGTGAGAGCTCCCAACTGGCAATTACCCTTTGAAGTGATGTGCGATGCCAGTGACTTTGCTATAGGAGTTGTTCTTGGGCAAAGAGAAGATGGAAAGCCCTATGTGATCTACTATGCAAGCAAAACGTTGAATCAAGCGCAAAGAAACTACACAACCACGGAGAAAGAATTGTTGGATGTAGTTTTTGCCTTAGACAAATTCCGGGCTTACTTGGTAGGGTCTTTCATTGTGGTTTTCACTGACCATTCGGCCTTGAAATATTTGTTGACTAAACAAGATGCAAAAGCAAGGCTAATCAGATGGATTCTCTTACTTCAAGAATTCAATCTTCAGATCAAAGACAAGAAGGGAGTGGAAAATGTGGTAGTCGACCATCTATCGAGGCTAGCAATAGCACATAATTCCCACAATTTGCTAATAAATGATGATTTTCCAGAGGAGTCACTCATGTTGATAGAAGCCGCTCCTTGGTATCCTCATATTGCTAACTATTTAGTTACCGAAGAAGTTCCAAGTGAGTGGAAAGCACAAGACAAGCACTTCTTTGCAAAAATTCATGCTTACTATTGGGAAGAGCCATTCCTATTCAAATATTATGCTGATCAAATAATCCATCCCTGAGTAAGAGCAATAGGGGATCCTCAGTCATTGCCACAAAAGCGCATGTGGAGGCCACTTTGCTTCTCAAAAGACAACTATGAAAGTGTTGCAATCGGGTTTTTGCTGGCCATCACTCTTCAAAGACGCCCTCACCATGTGTAGAAGTTGTGACAGATGCCAGAGGCTTAGGAAATTAATGCGTAAGAACATGATGCCTTTGAATCCCATTTTAATAGTTGATCTTTTTTATATATGGGGCATTAACTTCATGGGACCTTTTCCTATGTCCTTCGACTATTCTTACTTCTTGGTGGGAGTGGATTATGTTTCTAAATGGGTTGAAGCAATCCCGTGCAAGCGAAATGATCATAAAGTTGTTCTCAAATTTCTCAAAGAGAACATATTTTCCAGATTTGGAGTACCCAAAGCCATAACCAGTGATGGGGGTACTCATTTTTGTAACAAACCGTTTTAAATTCTCTTAGCCAAGTATGGAGTGAAGCATAAGGTAGCTACACCTTACCACCCTCAGACTTCTGGGCAAGTTGAGTTAGCCAATCGGGAGATAAAGAACATACTGATGAAAGTGGTGAATACGAGCAGAAGAGATTGGTCTATTAGGCTTCATGATTCACTATGGGCTTACAGAACAACTTATAAGACCATTCTTGGAATGTCTCCTTATCGCCTAGTCTATGGCAAAGCATGCCATCTCCCCGTTGAAGTGCAATACAAAGCTTGGTGGGCAATCAAGACACTCAACATGGACTTGAATAGAGCCGACGTGAAGAGATTTCTGATGGAGGAATTGAGAAATGACGCCTATATCAATTCAAACATTACAAAACAAAGATTGAAAAGGTGGCATGATCAGTTAGTCTCCCGCAAACAATTTCAGAAGGGACAAAGAGTCTTGCTTTATGACTCTAAGTTTCATATCTTCCCAGGAAAATTGAAATCAAGATGGATAGGTCCATTTACTATCTAAGAAGTCTATTCAAATGGAGTAGTTGAGCTACTCAACAGTACCGGGACTTTCAAAGTCAATGGCCAACGTCTCAAGCCATTCCTGGAGCCATTTTCTAAAGACAATGAGGAAATCAACCTCCTTGAACTACGTCAAGCCTGAAGAAAAAATGGTTAGATGGGCTTAGTCTATTGGAAGACACTAAGTCCATATTTTTTATTTTTGTTTGTTATTTTGTTTTAAATTTTAAAATTCAAGTTTTATTGATTTGATATATGTTTTTAAATTAAAATTTCTAGCTTTAATTTTATTTTATTAGGACTTAATTTAATTTTTGATGATCAAATACAGGGGAAGTCCAAAACAGAGGAAAACAGAGCACTTTGCAAGACAAAAAGTCAGTGCAAAATTTTTTGCATCAACTATTCTCGGTGCGGAAAAAATTTTGCATCGGCTATTCTCAGTGCGAAAAATTTTCGCATCACCAAAACTCAATGCGAAAAATTTCGCATCAGTTTCGCATCACCAATTCTCAATGCGAAAAATTTTCGCATTAGTAACTCTCGGTGTGAAAATTTTTGCATCACCATTTTGCATTAGCTAACCCACTGCGAAAATTTTTGCATCAGCCACTAGCAATTTTTACAACACCAAATGTCAATGCGAAAAATTTCGCATTAGCTACTAGCCGTGCGAAACCCATGTGAAACACCAACGGTCACTTGTGCAAACTTCTAACGGCCAAGAGGGAAACCAAAAGTCATTCAAAATCCCTATTTAAAGGCCTCCAACTGACTATTTCGCACCACCATCCTTTGTTGCGCAAAACTCATTGCCGCCTTGCGAAGAAAATTCCTCGCCATTCCACGCCCCGCGGCCACCAAGAAAAAAAAGAGCAATCCACCTCTCGCCCATATCAGCTACGACGCACATCAAAGGGGGCCATACAGACCCATCCACATCTCGCGAGGCTCGGCCAAGTGCCTCCGCTCCTCAAGATCCATCTCAGGTCTCTTAGGCCTTGACTGTGCCATCTTTTGAGGGTAGAGTGCCTTCTAGCCCTTCTCAGCACCGGTATTCGACACGGAGACCACCAATTTCTCCGCCCCTAGAACCATAAGTACACCATGGTCCACCAAAGAGAGCCAGGACCTCAGGCCCTGGAGAGACATCTAGTTAGGCTCCAGCCGATTCTCAAGCCCCACGAGATATTCAGAGACCTTCAGGCATTGCTCTTGAAGTCATCATCAAGAGACCTATGGTTACCGCACCACCCATTCGGAGCAATTCAGATTGTAGAGCTAGGTCATTTCACTCTGAGCTCTACTTCAACATGGAGGCTATGCGACAGTAGCCGAACCTTCAGGATTTGTTTGGATTGCTCCAGAGGTACCATCTCGAGCGTCTGATGACTCCCAGAGATTTTTTCTACCCCAGAGTAGCGATGAATTTCTATCAGTCCATGACTACTTAGGGCACCCAGAGTCCCACAACCATTCGTTTTAGCATAGACGGGCGTTAGGGTATCTTAGAGGCTAGGCATATTACTGAGGCTCTCCATATTCCATTTCAGCCAGAAGATCCAGAGTAGTTCAGACAGTAGTCCACCATATCTCAGTGAAACATGGTCCGCATTCTATCAAGAGGGACTTTTGGAGATACATGCCTGCTACGTAAGGAGCTTCCATCTAGGATGCTCCTAGTAGATGTGTTGTTGAGGTCCAATATTTTCCCTCTTCGGCATTTAGTACAGAGGCGAGGACCCATTCTGGATGCATTATTCAGGATATCTAAGGGGTTCTATTTTGGTCCACACCATCTGATTATGGCCGCTTTCCTATACTTCGAGGAGAAAGTTCATAGGAAGAAGCTACAGTGAGCTGACGTGATTCCATTATTGTTTTCGAGGCTACTCTGCCATATATTGGAGCATATGGACTACCCTACTGAGCCCCATCTCAATCATCGCCACCATTGTCGAGAGCATTTCACTCTCAACCAATGGACACAACTAGCAAAGAGGAATTCAGCGGAATCAGCACCTGAAGTGCCCCCACCCAGGCCAGTATCTCCAGTACCAGCACAACCTGACCAAGAAAGCAGGACGAGCATCCCACAAAGTCTATTCCATCCACCCCTGTTGCACCATCTATGCCTCAGGCTACCTCTACCGATCCTCCAACTACACTCCCTGTTCCAACAGCTACATCTCCTTCATCACAGGACTTTATCACCAAATCTAGCTCAAAGTTTTGTGGCATGGTATTATTATTTAGGATACTCAACGCCACGTACGACGCTCTATTCAGGAAGATGAGAGACATCCGAGCTTAGTAGGATCGACATACTATTATTCTTGACCAGCATACTGCTATCTTTAGTCAGATACAGCAGTATCTGGGTCTTGCACCACCTCAGATTGATATTCCTAGGCCATCAAGGCCGAGAGCTCTAGCTGAGGAGACGATTCCAGCTGAGGAGACCATCACAGCTGATGTCCCATCCCAGGCCACTCACGAGACAGCCCCAGAGCCCTCATGTCCACTAGAGAACCCCGCTCCTTGATCATTTCTTTATATTTTATTTACTTAGTATATTAGTTGATATTATATATCATGGGATTGGATGTATTACATGATCATTTCATTGTACTTTCTCAAAGTAATATATACATATCATTTTTGTTTATACTTGGGATTTTCTTTTCTATCTCATTTACTCATTAATCTTTTGTTTTTTGAATCATGTGGTTTCTCCTATACGACTCAGACTCCATGTCACTCAAGAGGTACCACTTCCTCCCTTTATTTATAATCATTTTTGCCACATTGAGGGCAATGTTGATCTTGGTTGGGGGGAGAGTAAAGGAAGGAAGTTGTTAATAATGATAAATTATCTTGTTAATTCAGTAATTTTTGCTTAATTTTTAAATTTTTAAAATTTTTCTTCATTTTAAAAGTTTTACTTTACTCTACATGGTTATTAAGGAAAAATTCTCAAAATGAAATGAGAGAAATTGAATTCTTACCTTTTTATTTGAATAGTAGAGTCGTATTATGCTTATTGAGGTTGATGAATTATTGAAACTCTTATTGAATTCAACCTTATTTCTTCCACTTTAAATCTTACCACACATTGTGCACTTTAGGTTTCGTTTATAAGATGAAAAACTATCTCACCACCTGAACTTAGGAAAATTTAGACTTGGTATCTTTGACCTCGTTTAATAATGTTGGGACACCTTATAAAAGGCCAATGCACCTTTGAAAAAAAAAGAAAAAGAACAAAGTGTTATGCTTGCTTTGAAACCCGAGCAAGGTCTGAGGGGTATATGGTGAAAATCTTTAAAACCTGGTGCCCTAAGCCTTTATTGGTTGGGAGTCACCAACCTCAATGCTCGTTACAAGGGTGAATAGGTAGAGTTTAACATATTGTAGGTGCTTGGGGTATTAAATTTCAATCTCAAAAGTCCAGGGTAAAATCCGAGGAGTTAGTGGTCGAAAGATCCTTAAAACTTCATGCCCTAAACCTTGATTGGTTGGGAGTCATCGATGGACCCCCATTACATGGACACTTTAGAAAATAATACCTTTAGCATTGTACTTCTACAAGAAAAAAATTGTGAAATAAAAGAGGTGCGTTCTTAGCCTATTGAAAGTGGTTAGTTTGCTAAAGTCTGTGAAAGAACTAGGTTGGGGGAAGAGATTAGTTCAGAGTACCATATTTGGAAGCTAATAAATAACACTTACATTTTTGTGGAAGAGTACTGATTGAGCCTAGGAGAGTGGAAATGCTATCATGACTTAAATTTGCATAATGCCTACTCTTTATGAATTATGATCAGGTAAGATTTTTGATACCCTCTTGTTGAAGGATGGGTTTTGCTTCTTTAATGTTCCATGTGAGAGTATGTTTTACAATCATGCCACTTATGATTTTTTGGAGTGATCAGCATGATTTTGTAAATTATATTACTGTCTTAATTTTGGTTTTTCTCTCCTTCATTACTAAGGGACTAGCAATATGTCGGCTGGGGGGAGTGATTACTACTTAAAAAGTGATCTTTTATAGCTTGTTATAAACTCTTTTAAACACTTTTGAGTAGTAATTAATACATTTTAACTCAATTAACACATTAAGGACCCTTGCAAATGTTTTTAATCAATTTTTGGCTAGTTTTGGTGTTTTTGGTAGCTTTTTGACCATTGAAGCTAGCCAAGAATGAGGCAGAATTTTGTGCAACCCTTAGGAATAAGCTTCCAATCCAATCAAGAGATGCAAGGAAGAGGATTAGAGAAAGAAATCCATTATGAAGCAATTTCGCATGGTGATGCAAAATCTTCACATGCTATGTGAAATCAAAAAGGACAGCAGTTGCAAGGAAAATTTGGAGAACTTTCTAGAGTCCATTGTTTATATACTATATATAATTTCAAAACTCGGGAAGTCAGGAGTCCAATTCTTTAAACGATGTGCAAATCGGAGCTGAAACGAAGAAGTTTTGGCCATTTGAAGGCAACTGCGCCAAGCTAAAAAGGAATTTCACATCTACTTTCCCTGATGTGAAAATTTTCACACTGACTTTCCCTGATAAGAATATTTTTGCATTGACTTTCTCTTATGCAAAAAATTTCGCATCACACTTTCTCTAATGCGAGAATTTTCGCACTGCCTTTCTCTGATGCGAAAATGTAATATTTAGATATTTTACACCGACTCCGTTAGATTTTTACCTTAAGATATTTGGTGTAATTATCAATTCTCTCCTTGTAATCAGTTGAAGATCTTTTAAGATATTTAGGATATCTAATCAAGAGGTTGAAAATATCTCTCTTTATATTTCTTAAGACATCTCCTTGTTATATCTATCTCTCATATCTCTGAATCTCGGAAGACATTCGAGAGGGGATCACTTGTACATGTTTTAGTAAGAAATATACAGAGCGTTGCTCTGCCTTACCTACTCATTTTCATTTTATTTTTCTTTCTAGCCAAACAACCTCTGAAGATGTTTTCTCAGAGAATGAATGGCTAGACTTTTTGTCTCTTGGATGGAAGGGAGCTAGGTAAGGGACCCAGATACAAACGTAAGAGTTTTCCTTGTTTCAATTTTTAATGAAGAGAAGGTTGTGACCCATTAATGGTTTTTATATTTTTAGTTAACTTAAAATCCCTTATAATCACCTGGGCCAACACTTGGTAAGCTTTTTGGACTCAATCCGTAGAGATCCATTAGTTATCTCTTGCGAGCTTCTGGTAGGTGGTTTAAAGGTAGGATTACTTAGAATAGCCAACACTTGATAAGCTTTTGGACTCCTTGGAGACATCCATTAGTTATCTCCCGTGAGCTTTTGAAGGGTAATCCAAGGTTAAGGATCACCTTGAATGGCAAATGCTAGGTAAGAGGTACGGGCCATTGCAAGATGCATCAGTGAAAGGGATTTAGCGTTGAAACCATTAATGGGAAGCAACTGTAACACATCGGTTGGGAGGATAACTATAGGTTAAATCCCCAATGCGAGGAAAGATCTGGAATCTCCACTTTTGTATAAGGGGCCTGAATCTAGTGACCTAAAAATCTAAGAAACCTTTTCTTTGTAATTAAAAATCAGTCACTATTTTTGGTTAGCTTAAAACCAACCTTTTTCAAACCAAAGATTATGTTTTCTTTTAAATCTAACTTGCAAAAGAAAAAACACCAATCCAATTCTTTAAACTAATATCAGGTGTGAAATGAAAACCTATCCCAGTGAACGATCCTAGAACCACTATGCTATGCTAGCTATGCTACCCTAGTATATGGTGAAATAGGTTTATAAATTTTGTTGATAACTCCCGTCTGAGGACTGAATCAGAGGACGCCAATTGGGGACAAATCAATAGAGTCATTCATATCATCTATAGCCCTTATTTGCTCATAGCATCTAGAGGATTGAGCTCACGAGATCCCTGGTTGTTCATATCATCCACAATCTTGAGTTGTTCAGAGCATCCATACCCTTAAGCTCATAATCATGAGTGACACATCTCATCCACAGGCTTGAGGTGTTCATAGCATCTGGAGCCCTAAGCACACGTCTCAGAGTTGTTCATGTCATCAATAGCTTGAGTTATTCATAGCATTTAGACCCCTAAGCCCACACCTAAATTCGTTCATGTCATCATAAGCCTTGGGCTAGTCATAGCATCTAGAGTTGTGAGCTCATGACCCAGAATCATTATTGATTACTACTCAAAAAGTGCTATTTTATAGCTTGTAATTAACTCTTTTAAACACTTTTGAGTAGTAGTTATTACTTTTTAACTCAATTGGCATGTTAAGGACCCTTGCAATCATTTCTAATCAAATTGTGTTATGTTTTGGTATTTTTGATAGCTTTTGGATCACCAAAGCAATCAAAGATGAGGAAGAGCTCTGTATAATCCATAGCAAAGCAAATGGAAGCTCATTTATAGGAAGGATCCAAGCTTTGGAGCTTTGTAGTCCTTTGCTAAAACCAAATCAAGAATGCAAGGAGGAAAAACATAGAGAGGAATCTAACATGAAGAAATCCAAGAGGATAGCAACTATAGGACACATTTATAGTACTTTCTAGAGTTCATTTTATGCCTACTATATGTTGTTTCCAAGCTTGGGAAGTCAGGAGTCCAACGCTTCAAACGGTGCACAAATCAGAGCTTAAATGAAGAAGTTATGGCCATTGGAAGACAATCGCACCAAGCTGAAAGACAATTTCGCAAGCTGCGAAATCAACCTTTTCTTGCGAAATGGACACTTTCAGCTTGCGAATTTTTTGCAAGACATGTTCCAAGCTGCGAAATCCAACTGTGTGCTCCCAAATATTTGTGACCGACTCTTTTAGATTTTTTCTTCAGATATTTGTTGTTTAAATCCCCATTTTCTCCTTGTAATCCACCAATCATAGGATTCCTTAGTTAGGAAGTACGAAGAAAGGGTGAATAACCTCCTATATATAATTTGTAATTTTATTTTTATAGAGATCTCGAGAGTTTGTTCTCAGAGACCAACTTTTTGTATAGTTTTGAAGAAAGTAATACACAGAGCTTTGTTTTGCCTTACCTACTCATTTTGATTGTATTTTTCTCAATAGCCAAACAAGCTTTGAGGATGTTCCCTCAGAGAATGAGTGGCTAGGCTTTTTGTCTCTTGGAGTTAAGGAAGCTGGGTAAGGCGCCGAATGCAAAAATTGGAAGTTTTGTTGTTTCAGCTTTTAATGAAAAGAAAGTGTGACCCGTTAATGGTTTCTATGTTTTTAGTTAACTTAAAACGCCTTAAAATCACCTGGGCCAACACTTGATAAGGCAAGTGGTCTCCGTCCATTGAGATACACTAGTTTATCTCTTGCGAGTATTTGGGAGGTGGTTTAAAGGTAGGATTTTCTAGAATAGCCAACACTTGGTAAGCTTTTGGACTCCAAGGAGACATCCATTAGTTATCTCTTGCGAGCTTTTGATGGGTAATCCAAGGTTAAGAATCACCTTGAATGGCCAATACTAGGTGAGAGGTATGAACCAATGCAAGATGATTCAGTGACAGGGAATTAGTGTTTGAATCCATAAAAGGGAAGCATTTGTACCACACTGGTTCGGGAAATAACTATATGTTAAATCCCCAATGCGAGGAAAGGATTCAAGTGATCGGAACTCTCTTTTTGTAATTAGAACCTGAGGCCAGTGATCCAAAAACTCCAAGAAACACTTTTCTTTGTAAGTAATTTTCATTACTTTATTGTTGGTTTCACTTAAAAACCAACCTTTTCAAACATCTTTATGTTTTCTTTTAAAACTAACCTTGAAATGAAAAATCACCAATTCAGCTTTGAATTAATATTAGTTGTAATTTGAAAACCCATCCCGGTGAACGATCCTAGAGCCACTATGCTGTGCTAGCTGAGTGATTCGACTCATGGTAGCTTAGCTTTAAAGGCGTATCAACAAAATTTATACCTTAAATACTATTACTAAAGTAGCCAAGCTACTATAGCATAGTGGTTCTAGGAT
>JAAKHE010000181.1:167701-188692 GCA_011039315.1 Vitis labrusca | reverse complement strand
ATTCTCTGAGGAATCATCCTCAGAGCTTGTTTGGCTAGTAAGAAAAATTAAATAAATATATACAATCAAAACAAGTAGGTAAGGCAGAGCAAAAGCCCTGAATTTTACTTCCTTCAAGAACTATACCCAGTTCTGAGAACAAACTTCCGTTTTTCTTTCATGGAAACTTACAAGCATTAAATATGGGGTTATTTACCCTTTGTTCTTGCTTAAAGACTAAGGAATCCTATGATAGGTGGATTACAAGGAGAGTTTAGGGATTTAGACATCAAATATCTAAAGCAAAAAAATCTCAAAATGTCGGTCACAAATATCGGGAAGCTTCAGGAGAATTTCGCAGCCGTGCAAGAGGGATGTGAAATTTCGCAGCATGAAGGACACCATTTCACAGCCAAAGGCTGATTTCGCAACCCTGCGAAATTTCCCTTCAGCTTGGAGTGATCGGCTTCCAATGGCTATAACTCCTTCATTTCAACTCTGAATCATGCACCGTTTGAAGCATTGGATTGCTAACTTCCCAAGATTCGAAACAACCTATAGTATGCATAAATTGAGCTCCAGAAAGTGCTCCAAAAGTGACTGACAGTGACTATCCTTAGGTATGCTTCATGGTAGATTTCTCTTTGCTTCCCCTCCTTGCATTCTGGATTTGCTTATGGCAAAGGACTTTAAAGCTTCAAAGCTTTGGTTCTTCATGTTTTTGAGCTATCCATTTCTTTTCCATGGATTCCAAAAAACTCTCCTCAATCTTGAATTGCTTTGGTGATCAAATTACTAACAAAAACACCAAAACTTACACAAAGTGATTAGAAATGATTGCAAAGGTCCTTAATATGTTAATTGGGTTAAAAGGTGGTAACTACTACTCAAAAGTGTTTAAAAGAGTTAATTACAAGCTATCAAATAGCACTTTTTGAGTAGTAATGAAACCTTGAGCTCACATTCTTGAGTCATTCATGTCATCCACAACTTTCAGTCATTCATAACATTTAGCGTCATAGGCTTACGACCAAAAATCGTTCATATTATCCTAAGCCTTGAGTTGTTCAAAGCATCTAGAGACCGTACCTCATGGGATCCCAAGTCGTTCATATCATCCACAACTCTAAGTTGTTCATAGCATCTAGAGCCTTGATCTTACAACATACAGTCATTCATGTCAACCATAACCCTAAGTTGTTCATAGGATGAAGAGCCCTGACCTGACGACTGATTACTACTCAAAAAGTGCTATTTTATAGCTTTTAATTAACTCTTTTAAACACTTTTGAGTATTAGTTATTACCTTTTAACTCAATTAGCATATTAAGTACCTTTGCAATCATTTCTAATCAAATTGTGCAAGTTTTGGTGCTTTTGATAGTATTTTGATCACCAAAGAAATCCACGATTGAGGAGAGTTCTATGGAATCCATGGCAAAGCAATGGGAAGATCATTAACATGACGAACCAAAGCTTTGAAGCTTTATAGTCCTTTTCCATAAGCAAATCATGAATGCAAGGAGGGAAAGCAAAGAGAGAAATCTAACATGAATCATTCAAGAGGATAGCAACTGTTCGACACTTTTGGAGCACTTCTTGTAGCTCAATTTGATGCATACTATATGTTGTTTCGAAGCTTGGGAAGTCAGCAATCCAATGCTTCAAACAGTGCACGATTTGGAGTTGAAATGAAGATGTTAGAGCCATTGGAAGCCGATCACACCAAGCTGAAGGCCAATTTTGCAGGCTGCGAAATCACAAGAGGATGGCTGCGAAATCAGCCTTTGGCTGCGAAATGGTGTCCTTCAGGTTGCGAAATTTCACAACCATCTTGCACGCCTGCAAAATCCTCCTGAGTGCTTCCAGATATTTGCGACCGACATTTTTAGATTTTTTGCTTCAGATATTTGATGTCTATATCCCCATTCTCTCCTTGTAATCCACCAATTATAGGATTCATTAGTTATCAAGTAAGAATAAAGGGTAAATAGCCTCATATATATTATTTGTAATTTCCATTACAGAGATATCTTGGGAGCTTGTTCTCAGAGACAACCTTTTGTATAGGATGAAATATATTTTACAGAGCACTTGCTCTGCTTTTCCTTCATATTTTTGTTTTCTCGTTATTTTTATTTCTAGCAAATCAAACTCTGAGGATGTTTCCTCAGGGGATGAGTGGCTAGGCTTTTTGTCTCTTGGAGTGAAAAAAGTCGGGTAAGTTTCCGAATGCAAAAATGGGAAGTTTTGTTGTTTCAGTGTTTAATGAAGAGAAAGTGTGACCCGTTAATGGTTTCTATGTTTTTAGTTAACTTAAAACGCCTTTAAATCACCTAGGCCAACACTTGGTAAGGCAAGTGATCTCCGTCCATTGAGATGCACTAGTTTATCTCATGCGAGCCTTTGGGAGGTGGTTTAAAGGTAGGATTTTCTAGAATAGCCAACACTTGGTAAGCCTTTGGACTCTAAGGAGACATCCATTAGTCATCTCTTGCGAGCTTTTGACTGGTAATCCAAGGTTAAAGATCACCTTGAATGGCAAGTGCTAGGTGAGAGGTATGAGCCATTGCAAGATGAATCAGTGAGAGGGATTTAGTGTTTGAACCCATTAAAGGGAAGCATCTGTACCACACCGGTTTGGGAAATAACTATATGTTAAATCCCCAATGCGAGGAAAAGAAACAAGTGACCGAAACTCTCTTTTTGTATTAGGAACCTGAGCCTAGTGATTTGAAACTCTAAGAAACACTTTTCTTTGTAATTAAAATCTGTTACTATTTTTGGTTAGTTTAAAACCACCCTTTTCAAACATCTTTATGTTTTCTTTTAGAGCTAACCTTGAAATGAAAAAACACCAATTCAGCTTTGAATTAATATCAATTGTGAAGTGAAAACTCATCCCAATGAACGATCCTAGAGCCACTATGCTATGCTAGCTGAGGCTATCCTAGTACATTGTGTAATAGGTTATAAATTTTGTTGATTACTCCCGTCTAAGGACCGAAATCAAGGTACATCAGTTAGGCACAGAATCAAATGGCTCTATTGTCGGGGACCATTGAGAGGACATGAATCAGCTGATACACCAATTGGAACGAATCAACGACCTTGAGTTAGTCATGTCATTCATAACCCTAACCAATTCATATCATTTATAGCCTTAGGTTCATGACCAAGAACTGTTCATATCATCCACAACCTTAATCTATTCATAGCTCCTAGAGGCTTGAGCTTATAGGATTATGAGTCGTTCGTTATATCCATAACCTTAATCTATTCATAGATTTTAGAGCCATGAGCTCAAGACGCGGAGCAACTCATATCATCCACAAGCCTGAGATGTTGATAGCATCTAGAGCCTTGACCTCAAGATTTGGAGTCGTTCATATCGACCATAAACATGAGTTGTTCATAACATTTAGTGCCCTAAGCTCACGACCTTAAGTCGTTAACGTCATCTACAGTCCTGAGCTATTCATAAGATTTAAAGCCTTGGGCTCATAACCAAGAATCATTCATATCATCCACAACCCTGACTTATTCATAGCATCCAAAGCCCTTAGCTCAGGACCCAGAGTAGCTCATGTCATCCACAAGCCTGAGTTGTTCATAGCATCTAGAGTTGTAAGCTCACGACCTAGAGTAGTTCATGTCATTCACAATCCTAAGTTGTTCATAGCATTTAAAGCACTGAGCTCATAACCCGGAGTCATTCATGTCAACCACTACCTTGAGCTATTCATAGCATTTAAAGCCCTAAGCTCATGACCCGGAGTTGTTCATGTCATCCACAACCCTGAGCTATTCATAACATCTAGAGCATTAGGCTCATGACCAAGAATCATTCATATCATCCACAGCCCGGAGCTGTTCATAGACCCTAGAGCCTAGAACTTAAGACCTAGTGTCGTTCATGTCAACCACAACCCTTAGTTATTCATATCATCAAGAGCTCTCATCTCACAGGATCCCGACTCATTCATATCATACACAAAGCAAAGTTGTTCATAACATGCAGTGCCTTGAGCTCACGACTCAAAGTAGCTCATGTAGTCCAATGCCTTCATTTATTCATAGCATGTTGAGCCTTGAGATCACAACCCGGAGTCGTTCATGTCAACCACATATCTGAGTTGTTCGTAGTATCTACGACACTTAGCTCACGAACCAGACTCATTTATTTCATCCAAAGCTTCGAGCTCATGATGTAAAAGCACTCATATCATATACAACCCTGAGCTTTTCACAGCATGTAGAGGCTTGACCTCATGACTCGGAGTTGTTTATGTCAACCATAACCTTAAGTTGTTCATAGTTTGTAGAGCCCTGAGCTCACAACCCAACCCAGATTTATTCATGTTATCCTCAACCCTGAGCTATACATAGTATCTAGAACCTTGAGCTCATAATCCAGAGTCGTTTATGTCAACCAAAGGCCTAAGTTGCTTATAGCATCTAAAGCCTTGAGCTCACAACCTAAAGTCATTCATGTCATCTACAACCTTGAGTTGTTCATATAATTTAAATCCATGGATACATAACCAAGAATCTTTCATATCATCCACACCACTAAGTTGTTCATAGCATCTAGAGGCCTAAATTCACATGATCTAGAATCTTTCATATCATCCACAACCCTGAGCTATTTCAAGCATCCAAGGCCTTAAGCTAATGACTTGGAGTAGCTCATGTCATCCATAGTCCTAAGCTCTTCATAACATCTAGAGCCCTAGGCTCACAACCCAAATTCTTCATGTCAACCATAGCCTTGACCTTGAGCTCATGACCCGGAGTCATTCACGTCAGCCATAACTCTGAGCTATTCATAGCATTTAGAGTCATTATCTTAACACTAAGAATCATTATTGTCATCCTCAACCCTGAGTTGTTCATAGCATCTAGAGTTGTGAGCTCATGGGATCCCGAGTCATTAATACCATCCACAACATTCAACTATTCATATCATCCAAACCCTGAGCTTTTCATAGCATCTAGAGCCCTGAGCTCAAGAATCAAAGTCATTGATGTCAATCACAACCTTGAGTCATTCATAGTATCCAAAGCCCTAAGCTCATGATGTAGAGTCATTCATGTCATCCACAACCCTAAGCTTATGACATAGAACCGATCATATCATAGATAATCCTGAAATGTTCTTAGCATCTTGAGGCTTGAGCTCATGGGATCCCGAATCATTCATATCATCAACAACACTGAGTTGTTTCTAGCATCAACAACCCTAAGCTCACAACCTAGAGTAGCTCATGCCATCCACAGTCCTGAGTTGTTCATAGCATCTAGAGCTTCGAGCTAATGACCCGAAGTCATTCATGTCAACCACAACCTTGAGTTGTTCATAGTATCTAAAGACCTAAGCTCACGACCTAGAGTCATTCATGTCATCCATAACCCTGAGTGTCCATAGCATCCAAAATGCTAGGCTCATGACCTGGAGTTGTTCACATCAACAACAATCCTAAGCTATTCATTGCATTCAGAGCCCTGAGCTCACGACCCAAATTAATTCATGTCATCCACAACGCTAAGTTGTTCATAGCATTTAAATCCATGGGCACATGACCAAAAATCATTCATATCATTCACACCCCTGAGCTTTTCATAGCATCGAGAGGCTTGAACTCAAGGGATTCGTAGTCATTCATATCATCCATAACCCTGAGTTGTTCATTGCATCCAAAGTCCTAAGCTCATGACCAAAAGTCATTTATTTCATGCAAAACCCTATGTTATTCATAGCATTTAGAGTCATTGGCTCACAACCAAGAATCATTAATGTCATCCTCAGCCTTGAGTTGTTCATAGCATATAGAGGCCTTAGATCATAGGATCTTGAGTGGTTCATATTATCTAGAACTCTGAGTTGTTCATAACATCTAGAGCCCTGAGCACATGACTCGAAGTCTTTCAGGTCAACCACAACCTTAAGCTATTCATAGCATCTAGAGCCCTGAGCTCATGACCTAGAGTCATTCATATCATCAACAACCCTGAGTTGTTCATTGCATTTAAGATCATAGGCTCATGACCAAGAATAATTTGTATCATCCTTAGCCCTATGTTGTTCATAACATCTAGAGGCCTTAATTCATAGGATCCAAAGTTGTTCACATCATCCATAACTCTAAGTTGTTCATAGCATCTAGAGCTTTAAGCTCACAACCCAAAGTCATTCATGTCAACCATAGCCCCGAGCTATTCATAGTATCTAGAGCCCTAAGCTCATGACCTAGAGTCATTCATGTCAACCATTGCCTAGAGTAGTAGCTCATCTAATCCACACCTCTGAGTTGTTCATAGCTTCTCGAGCCTTGAGATTACGACTTGGAGTTGTTCATGTGATTTTTTAAAGCCCTAAGCTCATGACCTAAAGTTGTTCGTGTCATCCACAACCCTTACTTATTCATAGCATCAAGAGGCTTGAGCTCATGAAATAGAATCATTCATCTCATCCACATCCTAAAATGGTTCATTGCATTTACACGCTTAAGTTCACGGGTCTGAGTTATTCATAGCTTATAGAGTGTTGAGCTCATAATGAGGAGTCTTTCATGTCAACCATAGCCTTCGAATGTTCATAGTATCTAGAGGCCTAAGCTCATGACCCGTTGTTGTTAATGTCATCCAGAGCCTTGAGTTTTTTCATAGCATCTAGAGCCCTAAACTCATGACCCAGAGTCATTCAGCCAACCATAACCTAAAGTTGTTCATAATATTTAGAGCCCAAGCTCACTTCCTACAGTCATTCATGTCATCCACAACCCTATGTTTTTCATAGAATTCAGGGCTCTGAGAAGCTCGTAGCATCCAAAGCCCTAAGCTCATAACCCAAAGTAGCTCATCCATACCCCTAAGCAATTCATAGAATCTAAAGCCTTAAGCTTATGACCTAAAGTCATTCATATGGTTATCTAGAGCCCTAATTCATGACCTAGAGTTGTTCATGTCATCCACGACCCTAAGTTGTTCATATGATTAGTGACTTGAGCTCATGACGTAGAATCATTCATATCATCTTGTAGACCATCAATTTTATCCTTCGACACTTGCATTTATCTTAGGGGTGTCACATGCACCCAATTTTTTCCGTATGGCAAAGCCATGTCCCTCTTTTGGGCATGATCGGTTTTCGAGCCTTGTGTAGGTTCATCTGTGGTGCAATGTAGTGCGAGTGTGTAGTTCATTTTGGAGTGCTGTCATGGCCAATTCCCTAGTTTTTCACATCATGCTAAAGGAAGGAAGTGAGGTCTTCCCAAAACTTTAGTTCAGTTGGAGTTCATAGGAGCAGGTTTGAATACGGAGCAATTTGGCTTACTTCAATCATATCTCCCTCATCCGAACTTGGAATCATGCACCATTTTTTTTTATGGACTCCTTGTTATTGGAGGAATATTCTATCAAAACTTCAAATTTTTTCTCAACTGGATCGACCGGTCCCCAAAGTTTCAGTTCAGCCAGAGTTCATTGGAGCATGTCTGAATTCGGAGCACTTGGGCTTGTTTCGATCATATCTCCCTCATCTGAAATCAGAATTGTTCACCATTTTTTTTATGGACTCCTTATTCTCCAAGGAATGTTCTATAAAAATTTCAAATTTTTTCTCAATCGGCTTGACTAGTTGGCAACCGGTTCGTTGGGCCAGCTTGTATAGAGCACTAATTTTGGTGATTTTGGAGCCCAAATCCTACATGGCTTGGGCCCACAAGCTCTAGATCAGTCTTGGAAAATATTTTGGGCCCATTTTGGTCCTTGGTTTGGGTTCCTGGCAACCCACCATGAATCCATATGGATTCTTGGTGGTGAAGCAAGGGAGTAAATGTTGAGAGAGCATCTCACCTTATGGACTGTGATGAGTGTTTATGGAGCTGGTTTCCAAGGTTGATGGGGCCACTTTCTAGAGCTTAAGGAGAGAAAAATGAAGGTTGAAGTGGAAGGAGCAGGGGTTCTGGTATAAAAAGCCAGAATGGAAAGAGAAAAGGACTTTTCCTTTGCATTTTTTTTTTTTTGGGTGAAAAACTTTGTCCAAGTTTGGTGAGGGAAAAGAATAGAGTGTGGAGAAGGTTTTGAGCATCTGAGAAAGTTTTGGGTGAAGTGAAGTGAGCAAAGAGAGAATGGAGTAAGGAGCTCTTGATTGATGAGGACTTGAAGGAAAGACAGCCTTGAAGCTAAGCAGATTTCTACTTGAGGGGAGAACAATCTAGTAAGCTTTATGGATGCTCTTGATATGTAACTGTTGCATGGTTTCATTTTTTATGTTTGCTATGGATGTCTCATTTTGGGTTGGTTCTGATCAGGAATAGGGGGGAGTGACCTACATTTGATGTGTGAGTAATAGGGCCACTGCCTTCATTAGTTTTGGTTTTGGTTGAGGATCATTGTGACCTCCTAATTGTTAAGGGAAGGATTTTTGTGGCCTTGTAGCTTTGGATTGAGGAACTTCTTAGATGCTAGATTCAAGTGGCTATGTTGGTATGGGTGTTTCTGCCACTTGGTTTTTCTTGAAACCTCCTTTGCTTGGTATTGAGAAAGGGTCTCCATGACCTTCTCCGTTTTTTTTTTTTTTTTTTTTTTAATTTGGGGCTACCCATCAATAATATGGACTTAAACCCCAAGTCTTGTGGCTGAAATTTCGGTTTGCTGCATTGAGGGGGCTTTAGGTGGCTGAATTTAAGCTAAATTCATAGGCTATAGGAGGCTGAAATTTCAGTTTGTTCCATAGGATTCGAGTAGCTATAGGTGGGAGGCTTCAGGTGAATGAAATTTCAGTTTGGGGATTTAGGTGGCCGCATGTGGATGTCCGTGTGGCCAAATTTCCAGCTGGGTTTCTTGAGTTCAAGGGGGCTGCATTGTTGGTTGATTAATGAGCTCTGTGGCCTTAGTTTTAATAAGGTTGGGTGGCTTAGGTTTCGCCTTCTACAAGGAACACATTGCATTGTTTCAGCCAGTACTCCCTCATCCAAGCTCAGAATTGAGCACCATTTTTTTGTTAGATTCCTTATTCTTTAAGAAATCTTCTGGTAAAGTTTTAGAATTTTTCTCAATTGTTTGAACTGGTTGAGAACCGGTTCAATAGGTTCTACTAGGCAGCCCTGTTTTATAAACACATTGTTTCAGCTGGTTCTCCCTCGTCTGGGCTTGGAATTGAGCAACATTTTTTTTTAGATTCCTTATTCTTTGAGGAATATGATGGTAAAGTTTCAGAATTTTTCTCAATCAGTTAAACCAGTTGGGAACCGGTTCAACAAGTTCTACTAGGCAGCCCTAGTTTTAGCATGTTTTGACCCTCATTTTTGTTATAGCTTGAGCCCTTAGGCTCCAAGGCACTTGTGGGCCACCTTTAGGGTCAAAGTTTGGTTTGTTTAGATTTCATGTGAGCCCACTTCATGGATGGGAAGAATGTGGGTTAAGCGAGCATGGTTTGGTTTGATGGAATTTAGAGGAATGTGTGCAAAAAAAAGCAAACCATTTATTTCATTTCGACCTACTTTCCTCCCTTTTGGGTATGAGATTTGATTTTTGATTGAGAGTGCATGTTGTATGCTTGTATTACTTGTCTCACATTTTCCTTACAATGCATGGCTAGGGACCACAGGTATGCACTTCTGCTTTGGATAATGAAATTCACATGAATGCTTGGTCCATGATTGCTATGTATACTTGTTGTGCATTTGAGCTTATTGACTGACCTCTTATGCAACACTTGGCTGGGGACCTTAAGTATGCACTCTGATTTTGACTTGTTGAGTGTATGTGCATGCTAAATACTAGGCGGGTCTATGTGATTCATGTCAATTGTTTAGCCTAAGGTTTGTTTGATCTTCGACCCATATGCTCCCATATACCCAGTTCATTAGTAGAGACCGAGTTTTGGGCCCAGAGGGGTGCTACCTCACATGAGGTACCTTCTCGATAGGTAACCTGATCCCATGCACACCTTACCCTCATGTAATGAAGTTTCATGGCTGCACTTTGGTGGCCGTTTGCTGGAGATTAGAGGTTACATATATAGGGTTGGTTCATGGCTAAAAATTCTCTTAATTCAAGTAGAAATATGATTAAATTTTAGTAGTTTCGGTGGTTGCATATGTTGTGTGCTTATGCTTATTGACTCGTCTTTTTTCGTAGCGCATGGCTAGGGACCTTAGGTATGCATCATTGTTCTGATTGTCGATCTCTTATGCATGTCGAATACCAACTAGGATTGTATGAGTCTTGTCATCCATGTAGCCTGGGGAGATTGACTGATATTTGACCCATATGCTCCAATGTACCCAATTCACTAGTAGTGACCAAACTCCGGGCTTAGAGGGGTGCTACCTCACATGGGGTACCTTCCTAATAGGTTACCTAATCCCTAGACCCAGAAATTAAGTTTCACAGACTGCTTTTTTTTTAACTAGAGTCATTGAGGGGTTTTTGTTCTTACTTAATTTTCCCTATTTCAAAAATAAAAATAAAAAGTTAATGGCAACTCCAAACAAAACCGTTCCTCATTGGGGACAGATTTTCCAAAACTCGAAAACCATACTTTTTCTCCACATATTTTTTTTTAATCACGAGTCAAACCGGTCAGTAGATCAGGACAGGATCCATAAATTGGAAACCCCATTAGGGATAGAACCCAGAATCTCTGGTTTCATAAGAGGATCAAACTTGAACTTGAGTTTGGTATATTGGAGCACATGGTTCATTGACCAGTGGACTTTTGGGCTATTTAGATGACCGAAGATCACTTAATTGGTTGGCATTTGGCTTACACGTGTGGTTTGTTGTTGCCTATGTGTTCAGTTGATTGGTTGTAGCATGTTCACTTATTGTTGGTAGTGCTTGGTCTTATGGTTCATGATATACATAGATGATTAGTTTGTGTGTACATTTTGTGGTAGGCCAGCTCTTTGCACATGACTATCTGCTGCATGACTCACTATCTCTTACATGATTGCTTGCTGCTTGTCTTTGTGGGACGCACATGTATCCCTTTACATCAGGGTTTCTAGTCTTGGTCGATTGTCCCTCATTGGTTTCTCGAGTTATATGGGAATCATTCCCAATTGTTTGCCTTTAACCAAGATAGAGGCTTAGAGTAGGGTCTAGCGTAGGCGCTATTTCAATGTTTGGGAGCACTATGGAGATGATGAATATCCGAGCAATGAAGACTTGTATAACCTTGAGCTGGATTTCATGGATACATGCATGGCTAGTGTGCCACTTTGTTTGTTGGTTATGATCCTAGGTTGTGTATCCCTTGTGGGTGCGGTCGTCTAGTCTTTAGGTCGTGTTTTCACCTGTCATTAGTTATAAAATTACTTTACCCTTAGGATATCTCCATGTTAGAGTTCCGTCCCCACACATGGGGCCATGTTTTAGTTTAGCTTTTGGCATCACATGACATTTCATTCCCTTAGAGGATTTAGTTGTGGGATTATATTAGTGGTTTGATTTCAAGTTTGATAGTCACGGGGGCTGATACCCTCCCTTTCATTTCCAGGATTGTTAATTAAGGATACGACCTAGGTTCTGAAGCTTGGATCAAGATCGGAGGTAGACTTATGAGAGGGTCAAATCAATACAGCCTGATAGGATAGCCATCATTTCATAGGGATATAGACCCCCAGTATGCTACTGTTGACCAACTAACCAAGATCACAGACACTATGGGGTCGCTTAGAGACACTATCTTAGGATTGGGACAAAGGATTGATGGGCACCAGGCCCAGTAGTGCCAATTCAAGGGAACACCCCACATGACTCTACTATACCACCACCATCATCATTTGACCATACCATACGACAAGACCACACGGTTCCTTCATCTCCACCACCACCAGTTTAGTCAGCTTCACAAGCTAGGGCATTTGTTCTACATGGGCAGACTGAGACTACGCCACATTCTATTGTGACACGTGTGTAAGTTACAGATGATACTCAGACCCGCATTGATAGGATTGACTAGAGGATGAGGTTGTTACATGTTTCAAATGGAGTTATGAGTTGGGATGGGAATGATGATTTTCTAGTTGTAGCATTGCTTGTTGAGTTCCATATGTCGGATATTAAGATACACGGGGATCATGTGCCCCTCGTATCCACTTATAATTGTACAATGCTATTATGCCTGGGCATAGACTAGATGAAGCATAGATGATTATGTTGTTTTCCCTGTCACTGAGTGGTGTCGCGCAGCGTTGGTTTGCTTCACTAGACCCCTCACAACATAGGACCTGGAGTGATTTAGAATAGGAATTCCTCGGATAGTACTCCTTTAACACAGTAGTGGATGTATCATGAAAAGAGTTAGAGGCCCTTAGATAGAGGCCAGATGAGTCAGTTACCTCATTCATATCCCACTAGAGGGAAAAGATATCGCATATTATTGATAGACCTTCAGAGTAAGATCAGATCAGTATGATTATATGAAGCCTTTAGCCCTGGCTTGCCAGACATCTCATGGGTTTTCCTAAGACATATTTTGGCTTATTGGTACAGGCTCTCTATGGCATTGAGGACGATATACCCAGGGGATTATGGGCATACTCTTCCCCTTTACACTCAAAAGGGAAGAAACTCTGGTGAGGCCCCAGACCACCAAATGTTGGTATTATTGGCATGATGGGCCACAGGTCTACACGAAGCCCTCACACTCAGAGACTATTTTTAGATACTCTTTATTCAACAGTACAACATGATCAGTATAGACCAGTTGTCTCCATCAAACCAGTAGGGCCTGCTTATCTACACCTACCACTGTAGCCATTATACACCACTTAAGCAGCTCAGAGGCCACCTATGCAGTTCCATCATCAGTATAGAGCACCGCCTCCATCGAGGTTCGTTAGACAGTTCTCACAGCTTGGGATTCCATTGAGCCGAGTCTTTCAGAGGTTAGTTGAAGGAGGACTGATTGCTCCATTATCACCTAAACCATTGTTGTAGTTGGCCCCATCGGGATATCGAGCAGATCTTCATTGTGCCTACCACCAGAGGGTAGGTCATGACTTAGGCAGTTGTACAACTTTGAGACATGCTATTGAGGATCTGATTGATCATGGCCTAGTTGATTTGGGACGACTTGGTGTGACCACAAATCTGCTCCCCACTCATGATACTAAAGTCGTACCTCAACTTCCAGAAGGGGTACTTTTGATTGAGTCCGTAGGGGATAAGATATTTATGATGGGATGGGATGGAGAGGCTCCTCAGTCAATCAGTTTGTATGGGGATTCAGACTTCATTGGACATAACTCTGACTAGCACATGCCTATGCCATTCAGATTGACCCTAGACGGGATTCCTAGAAAGCCTTCAGTATCACTAGTGTATTTGTAGCATGTGCCACCTATGACGTCTTTCATTCTATTCCTTGAGGAGTACAGGCCCACTCATAGAGATGTTCAAATAGTTACACAGAGTGGGAGAGTAGCCCAACCTCTACCCATTGACAGGCCATTTTTTGGTACAACCACCAGAGAGGAGCTTCAGAGAGAGGATGACTAGATTTTGCACCAGTTGTGCACTATGCAGCCCTCGCCTATCCATTTAGAGCCTTTTGGCCTCATCTAGTATGCACAGAGCCCTTAGCTAGATTAGGATTGACACCTCTACTACCTGGAGGGGCTCATACATATTTTGACAACTGATAGAGCCACATGTATATTTTTCTCTAATGATGACTTGCCCCTAGAAGGATCAGATCACGTTTGTCCTTTGTAAATTAGTGTTGCATGTTTAGGCCATCGAGTGCTGTCAATCTTGCTGGACAACGACTCTACCTTGAATGTTTGTCCATTGGTTACAACCATTGCTCTTGGTTTTTCCCCATCTGATTTTGAACCTTCTACATAGACTATTAGAGCTTATGATGGGACTCAGAGGAGTGTTATGGGTACACTTACTAAACACATTATGATTGGGCCAATCAGATACTCCATGCTATTCCAGGTTTTGAGGATCCAGTCATCTTTCAATCTGTTTCTCGACTATCCTTGGATTCATGAGGCTGGCACCATACCATCTTTTCTTCACCAGAAGGTAAAGTTCATATATGAGGGACGAGTCATCTCGACATAGTCTGACAGAGATGTCATCACTTTCTCTGACCCCGTGTTGAAGATTAGCCACAGTGATGATGAATTTCATTTGACTGGGTTCACATTTGATGAGATTTAGGTAGTCATCTTAGAGGATGACAGTAGAGACATGGTGCCTATGTCATTTCATCAGTACAGCAGCACCTTAGTACTTATCATGATGAGAGGCATGTCCTACTTACCTGGCTTGGGATTGGGTCATCGCCAATAGGGGCTACTTGAGTTTGCATTCACAATTAATCATGACACGCCCTACGATTTGGGTTACACTCCTACAGAGGAAGATGCATGTCACATGGCACGACTGCACATGGACAGGGTGAGGACTCATTTGTCTAGCATTCCATTTGATTATCCTCTTCGCCCGTATACTTTTCGCTTAGCTGACTACTTTATTAGAAGTTCAGAGCATGTACCCCCATGAAGGGGATTGACCATATTTCGTAGACAATGGAGATTCAAGATATCCAGTAGGCACAGGGTCAGATGCATTTGTGTTCTGGGATCACTGAGGGATTTGATGTTGTGATAGTTGCACCCTAGTCATCGAGTCGAGCCAACATGTTCTCTATGTGTTTCATGGATGAGGTCTTTGATTATGGATTGCTCATGGATTTTGGAGGTGTAACCGATGGAGGGAACCTTGATGATGCCTACACTGACGAGATGGACATGATAGGCATAGGCCATATTCTTGACATAGCTTCCCACAGGCCTCATTCTGCTTTTGATCTATTTGGAGTTTCTATGATTGAGATGGATGGAGATGACTCTATTATTAATGTTGTTACCCCAGATTTTACTTCTATTGAGGAAGCGTCTTATCCTATGGATCCACCTCTTTCTTTTGACTCTACGTCCGGGTTTGTCACCCGCTATGATGTTATGTCTGATGGAAATAGTAATGATATGAGCATTTTCGAGTACTTACCTGTGTCACAGCAATTCCCTTTGATTCCACCTCAATCACCCACAATACAGATACATGATATTGATGATGTGAGAAACCCAGATGGCCCATTGAGTGGTCAGTCAGATTGTGATTCAAACTCAGAAGAAAGGAAAGTTACACCTGTTTCTGGTATCACAAAGTCAGTGGATTTCGGAACCTTTGATCAGCCTAGGGAGCTTAAGATTGGTTCTTCCTTATCTCTTAATGAGAGGAGCAGACTGATTAACCTAATTAGGTCAAACCTGGATGTATTTGTATGGTCATATGAGGACATGTGATTACTACCAAAAAGTGCTATTTTGTAGACCTAATTATAATGGTTTTAAGCACCTTTGTGTAGTAATCATATTCATTTAACCCAATTAATTCATTAAGGTCCTTAGTAATTGGTTTTAACCATTTTGTGGCAAGTTTACATGTTTTTATCAGCTTATGAATCAATTCAAGCATGCCAAATGATGGAGGAGCTACTTGGACAAGTTAAAGGGAGGATTTTGGAAGTTTACAGGCTTGAATTTCAAGTGGAAGCACGAGCACAAGCAAAGAGAAGCGAAGAGGAGAATAGAGGACAGCAGCTGCAGTATTCTTTCTCACTTTTGGAGCACTTCCCGAAGTCCATTTTCTACATGCTATATACCATTTCAAAGCTCAGGAAGTCAAAAATCCAATGCTTCAAACCGTGTACAATTTGGAGCTGAAATGAGGAAGATATGGCCTTCGGAAGACAACTGCATCAAATCTTGTAAAAATTTCGCAAGGTGAATTTCTCCTTGCGAAATTTCGCAAGGGGATTTTCCTCACGATGCGAAATTTTGCCATTTCGCAACGTTGCGAAATTTTGCAAGGAGGATTTAGGCACATTGCGAAAATGCCGAATTTCCTCTGTTTCTCCACGCACGCACCACCGACTTCCCATATATTTTTAGCTTGATATTTTCTCATGTAAATTCCTTTTGTAACCTTGTAATCAACCAATGAAAAGGTTGCTTTTGTAATAGCTTTTGTAATTTAGCTTGTTATTGTCTTTAAATAGAGGTGAAGAGCCTCAGACGGAAGAAGCTTGTAACCTGTAACCTTAGAAATTATAAGAGCACTTTTGTTCAAAAGCTTCTTTTCTCCTTTCTTTCTCATTTTCTTAGTAGCCAAACACCCTTGGAGAATGAAATCCCCAAGGATGAGAGGCTAAACCCTTTTAGTTTCTTGAAGTAATGGGTGCCATGTGAAGCTCCCGTGTCAGGATGGAGATTTCCAAGCCATAAATGTAAGTAGCCGAGCATCATAAATGTTTTCATTCAAAGTAAAGCTTTTAATCCCTCTAACTTGCTTTGAATGGCCAATACTTGATAACCTTTTGGTCTCAGTGGATTCTTATTGTTAGATCCACTGACGTTCATTAGTTATCTCCTACAAGCCATTGTATTGCAAGTGGAGGAGATGTCCTATATCAATAAAAGAGCATTTATGAGGTTCAGCTACCCTTTTTGTAAGTTTTCAAGGACTAAAACTTAGTTGTTAAACTCATACCGGTTCGGGAAGTAAGCATCACCTTAGTTGCTTCCCCAACTCGAGGTGAAAAGTCCCAAAATCTCCATTTTTACACTGTGAGTTAAGCATGGCTATCCAAAGCTTTGAGAAACTTCTTTTTCCATCTTTTAACCTATTTTCATGTTAGTTTAGTTTACAACACCTTCATCTTTTTATGTTTTCATCTTAACCTAATTTTTATTAAGAAAAGTTCACTCCATCCTTCGAACTTCACCAGTTAAAGTAAAAACCCATCCCAGTGTTCGATCCTAGAGCCACTATGCTATAGTAGCTTTGCTACTTTAGTGTAAGGACGTTAGGTATAAATTTTGTTGATACCCTTACATGCCAAGCTACCAAGATTCGAGTCATCAACATGCTAAGCCTTGACCCCTCTATAGTTCAGCATCACTTGCCCATTCTACCATATGCTAGACCAGTTAAGCAGAAATTGAGAAGACTACACCCTCGATGGAGTTTATAGGTTAAGGAGGAGACTAAAAAATAACTCAATGTTAGTTTCTTATCTATGGTCGAGTATCCTGAGTGGCTGGCTAATGTCATTCCCGTTATTAAGAAGGACGACAAGGTTAGGGCTTGTGTCAATTTTAGGGATCTTAACAAGACCAGTCCTAAGGATGATTTTCCCATTCCACACATCAATATGTTAGTTGATAGCTCTACAGGGCATTCTATGTTATCATTTATGGATAGGTTTTCTACATATAATCAGATTTTGATGGCTCCAAAGGATATGGAGAAGAAATCTTTCATCACTAAGTGGGGTACTTATTGCTACAGGGTCATGCTATTTAGGTTGAAGAATGTAAGAGCCACTTATTAGAGAGCTGCTACTACTCTGTTCCATGACATGATGTAAAAGATGTTGAGGTATATGTGGACGACATGATTGTAAAATCCTGAGACAAGGCAGATCACCTAGTGGCCTTATAGAGATTCTTTGAGAGGATTAGACAGTTCTAATTGAGATTAAATCCCAAGAAGTGCACCTTTAGGGTAACTTCTAGGAAGTTGTTGGGGCATATCATCAGCGAGCGTGGTATAGAGGTTGATCTGGAAAATATCAGAGCCATATTTGACATGCCTGCTCGGAGGACTGAGATAAAGAGATAAAAGGCTTTCTAGGCAAATTACAATATATCAGTCGTTTCATTGCTAGATTGACAGACATATGTACTCCCTATCTTCCGTCTTCTGATGAAGAACAAACCTGTAGTTTGGAATGATGATTGCCAGCACGCTTTTGAGAAGATTAAGGAGTGTCTCCTTTCTCCTCTAGTTTTAGTGCCTCCCACATTGAGGCGCCCTCTGCTTCTATATTTGTCAGTTTCAGGCGTGACCTTAGGGTGCATGTTAGCTCAGCTCGATGATTTAGGGAAAGAGTGATCCATTTACTACATGAGTAAAAGAATGCTTGAGTATGAGTGCAGATACATTATGATTGAGTGTCTCTGCTTGGCACTAGTTTGGGGCACCAGGAGACAAAGGCACTACATGACAGAGTACTCCATATGTTTGGTCTCGCGATTAGATCTGTTAAGATATTTGTTCAACAGACCTATTCTGACTAGTATGCTCATGAGATGGTTGGTACTATTGATAGAGTTTGATATTTAGTACGTTAGGCAGAAATCAGTAAAGGGTAGCATTGTTGTAGATCACTTACCTTCATTACTGATATTCGATTATAAATCGATTGATGATGATTTCTCTTATGAGTAGTTTGCTTCTGTTGCCAGTATTGTAGGATGGCACTTGTACTTTGATGGTGCTGCCAATTAGTCAGGATTTGGCATTGGCATCTTGTTGATATCACCCTAGGGTGATCATATCCCCAGGTCTATTCGATTAGCATTTTTCGATCATCACCGATTGATGAACAATGTTGTGGAGTATGAGGGATGCATCACAGGCCTAGAGACTGCACTTCATCTTGGGATCAGACAATTGGAGATCCATGAGGATTCCAACTTGGTTATATAGCAGACTCAAGGTATTTGGATGACTCGGATTAGAAGCTGAAACCCTACCATGCTTACTTGGACTTGTTGATTGATAGATTTGATGAGTTGAGGTATATACATCTGCTTGGGGTAGAGAATCAGTTCGCTAATGCGTTAGCCACCTTGGCTTCTATGATTGAGATTCCTGTAGGGATGACTATGTGACCATTGTTGATTGAGATCGAATTTGCACCAGCTTACTATTGTTTGATTGAAAATATTGAGGACCTGGTTGAGCTACTGTGGTACATGGTATTCATCAGTTTCTAGCATATGGTGCTTAACCTGAGTCAACCACGACCAAGGATAGGAAAGCATTGAGACAGTTAACCACCAAATTTGTTATTTGTGGGGATGCCCTTTAGAGGAGATCATTGATTACTACTCAAAAAGTTCTATTTTGTAGTTTGTAATTAACTCTTTTAAACACTCTTGAGTAGTAATTATTACCTTTTAACTCAATTGACATGTTAAGGACCCTTGCAATCGTTTCTAATCAAATTGTGTTAAGTTTTGGTGTTTTTGATAGCTTTTAGCTACACCAAAGCAATCTAAGAATGAGGGAGAGCTGTATATAGTTCATGGCAAAGCTTTTGGAAGCTCAAATTCATGAAGAACCAAGCTTTGGAGCTCCATAGCCCTTTGCCAAAGTCGTTCAAAGTATGCAAGGAAAGAAGAACGGAGAGAGGAAAAACAGAGTGAAGAAAACAGAGGACAGCAGCTGCAGTCTTCTTTCGCAATTTTGGAGCACTTCCCGAAGTCCATTTTCTACATGCTATATTTTCAAAGCTCAGGAAGTCAACAATCCAACGCTTCAAACGGTGTACGAATTAGAGCTGAAATGAGGAAGATATGGCCTTCGTAAGACAACTGCATCCAGCTGAAGGACAAATTCGCATCATGCGAATTTGGAACTCCAACGTGCGAAATTCATTCCAACATGCGAAAATCACAGTCCAAGGTGCGAATTCTCTAAATGTCAGTTTCGTACACCACTATTCAAGGTGCAAAAATTTTCGCACCGTGCGAAACACCTCTCTGGAACACGAGTGCCATCACCTTAAGTATCGAAATGGTTTCGCACCGTGCAAAACAAGATGCGAAAATTTCGCACAGTGTGAAATTCTCAGTTTACGGTGCGAAAATTTCACACAGTAAAATTCAAGGTGCAAAAATTTCGCACGGTCAAATTTTAAGCTGCGAAAACTCCTAACTGTCTTTTAAACCCATTTTTAAACACCCAAGACTTTGTTTTTCATTCCTAAAAGCCATTTCGACTTCCGAAAGAGTTTTTAAACGTGTGACCATCCAAATTCCACCCCTCCATCTCTATTTGAAGCCTCAGGAACATGCATTAGAGGAGAGAACACCCCCGTGCACCATTTGAGAACTCTCTGGAAATCAAGAACCCCCACCTCTCTCCATTTCAGCCATGGCCAAGACTAGAGGAGAGCCCCGTGCACCTTGGGATCACACACATGAAGCCTCTCACTCCATTTCTGACCTCCCTAAACCATCACAGCCCATAGCTCCAACTAAAAGCTCCAGTTGAGAAGACTACGCCACCTAAGGAGACTACCAGAGCAAAGGTCAATGTCCTGACCCAACCCACTCAGAAGGCCACCACAGAGCCATTATCTCCACAGGACCCTACCACTACTTGATCATCTCTTTAATTTTTGTATTTACTTATTATATTAGTATAGATAATTCCATGTTTTGATGTTTTATATTCTGGGATTGGATGTATTGCATGATCATATATTATATTCTATTTTCTCAGATTAATATATAGACATCATTTTTGTTTAAACTTGGCATTTTTCTATTTCCTCTACTCACTGAATCTTTTATTTTTTTTTAAACATGTGGTTTCTCCTATACGACTCAGACTCCATGCCACTCAGGAGGTACCACTTCCTCCCTTTATTTTTTTAATCGCTCTTGAAACATTGAGGACAATGTTCAGCTTGGTTGGAGGGAGAGTTGAAGAAGGAAGTTTTGTTATTAATGCTAATTATTTTGGTAATTTAGTTGCTTTTTGCTTAATTTTTAAAATTTTTTAAAGTTTTTTTTGAATACTCTCCATGGTTATTAAGGAAAAAAATTCAAAATAAAATGGGAGAAATTAAATTTTTGTCTTTTTACTTGAAACTTAGAGTTTGTATTATGTTTATTAAAGTTGATGAATTATTGAACTCCTATTGATTTCAACCTTATTTCTTCCACTTTAAGCTTATCACACACCGTGCACACTAGGTTCCGTTTATAAGATGAAAAACTATTTTCCCCCTTGACTTAGGAAAATTTAGACTTGGTACCTTTGACCTCATTTTAATAGTGTTGAGACACCTTATAAAAGGCCAATGAGCCTTTGGAAAAAGAAAGAAAAAGAAAAATGTTT
>JAAKHE010000181.1:147090-166660 GCA_011039315.1 Vitis labrusca | reverse complement strand
TGCAATCGTTTCTAATCAAATTGTGTTAAGTTTTGGTGTTTTTGATAGCTTTTAGCTACACCAAAGCAATCCAAGAATGAGGGAGAGCTGTATATAGTTCATGGCAAATCTTTTGGAAGCTCAAATTCATGAAGAACCAAGCTTTGGAGCTCCATAGCCCTTTTCCAAAGTCGTTCAAAGTATGCAAGGAAAGAACAACGGAGAGAGGAAAAACAGAGCGAAGAAAATAGAGGACAGCAGCTGCAGTCTTCTTTCGCACTTTTGGAGCACTTCCTGAAGTCCATTTTCTACATGCTATACACCATTTCAAATCTCAGGAAGTCAAGAATCCAACGCTTCAAACGGTGTATGAATTGGAGCTGAAATGAGGAAGATATGGCCTTTGCAAGACAACTGCATCCAGCTGAAGGACAAATTCGCATCTTGCGAATTTGGAACTCCAACATGCGAAATTAAAGCCTACCTTGCGAAATGGAAATGGAATACAGCCGCACAGTCACAGAGAAGCCCAACTTGTGAAAGTGATTTTGCAACTTGCGAACTTGGAGCTCAACGTGCGAAAATGGATTCCAAGTTATGAAATCAACTTGTGAGATTTTCGCAAGTCACCATGCAACGTGCAAAATCTACATGCGAACTGGGATATTTGTGCACCGACTCTTTTAGATCTTTTCTTCAGATATTTTTGTATAAATTTCCATTCTTCTCCTTGTAATCCACCAACCATAAGATTTCTTAGCTAGGAAGGTTGGAAAAACTTCTCTATATATATTCCCTTGCATCCATTGTAAAAGATATAAATATATAAGTATGTAGAATCGATCAATATATAGAATATACAGAGCCTTGCTCTGTTTTTCCTTCTCTTTAATTTTCATTTTCTTGCTAGCCAAACATTCTCTGAGATGTTTTCTCAGAGGATGAGTGGCTAGGATTTTTGTTTCTTGGGTGAAGGAAGCTAAGGAAGGTTCCGGCTACATAAGTGTGAGATTTTGTTGTTTCCGTTTTTAATGAAGAGAAAGTGTGATCCGTTTTTGGTTTTTATATTTTTAGTTAACTAGGATTACCATGAATAGCCAATACTTGGTAAGCTTTCGGATTCCATGGATTCTTATTGCTTGCAATCTTGCTCCATGGAGGTCTAATTGTTATCTCTTGTTCGCTTGTGAAGGATGATCTGATGGTAAGGATCACCTTGAATGGAAAATACTAGGTGAGAGGTATGAGCCATTGCAAGGTGTATCAGTGAGAGGGATTTAGTGTTGAAACCATTAATGGCAAGCATCTGTATCACACCGGTTAGGGAAATAACTATAAGTTAAATTTCGAATGCGAGGAAAAGATTCAAGTGACCGGAATCTCCCTCTTTGTAGTTGGCACCTGATCCTAGTAACCTGAAATCCCAAGAAACACCTTTCTTTCTAATTTCTTTCTAGTTAATTTTAGTTACTTTATGTTAGGTTAGCTTAATACCATCTGTTTTCATTCAAACTTATGTCTTCTTTTAAAGCTAACAAAGAAAAGAAAAAACACCAATTCAGTTTTTGAACTAATATCAATTGCGAAGTGAAAACCCATCTCTGTGGACGATCCTATAGCCACTATACTATGCTAGCTAAATGCTACCCCGGTATATAGTGAAATAGGTTTATAAATTTTGTTGATTACTCCCGTCTGAGGATTGAGATCAAAGCACATCAATTGAGTTGAATCAATTGGAACACCAATTGGGCAGGAATCAATCATCAAATGGCATGTTGTTGTTATGTATAAACTGAGCCACAACAGATATGGTGATGAAAGAGGTCCATGCAGGAGTATGCGGACCAGACATGGGAGGTCACATGCTAACACTTCAAATCATGAGGACTAGATACTTTTGGTTGACTATGGAGACATGTTGCTACCAGTTTGTACAAATATGTCTAGAATGTTAGATGCACAGAGACTTGATACACGTACCTCCATTTGAGCTACATGCACTTATATTCCCTTGGCCATTTGCAGTGTGGGGTGTTGATATGATCAGAAAGGTCTCTCTAAAATCCTCCAATGATCATGAGTACATCTTGGTAGCTATTGATTTTTTTACCAAATGGGTGGAGGTTGCTTCTTATGCCATCTTGACATGGCTAAGGAGGCCAAGTTCATCAGATTGCATATTATCTGTCGACACAAGATTCCTCATGAGTTGATCTCAGATAGAGGGGTATATTTCAGAAGTGAGGTGGATACACTAGTTCATGAATATGGTATTCAGCACCATCATTCGTTTGCATACAGGCCATAGACTAATGAGGCAGTTGAGGCCGCAAACAAAAATATCAAGAGGATTTTATGAAATATGGTCAAGACACCTTGAAATTGGTCAGAGAAGCTTCCTTTTGCATGATGGGCATATCATACATCATTTCACAAATCCATAGGGGCTACTCCCTTTTCGTTGGTGTATGACATGGAAGTTGTCCTGCCTGTTGAGATAGAGGTGGGTTCATTGAGAATAGCTTTGGAACATCAGATTGCTGAGATGGATTGGTTGCAAGCCAAATACGACCAATTGAATTTACTTGATGAAAAGATATTGAGGGCCACATATCACGTGCGTGCTTATAAGAGGAAAATGGTTCATGCATTGAGGAAGAGGATGAAGCCTAGGAAATTTCATAAAGGTGATCTAGTCTTGAGGGTCCTCAAGGGGTTGATTAGTGACCCTAGGGGTAAGTTTAGACCAAGTTGGAGTGGGCCTTATGTTATTCCAGAGTTAACTTGAGAGAGAGCCGCCTGGTTGACAGATCTAGACGGAAATTAGTTTTCGGAGCAAGTCAACATGGATGAGTTGAAGAAGTTTTACGCGTGAGATCATGGTCGAAGAATGGGCGGCCATTGTTTCGAGTAGCCATATCCCTTTTGCATATACATACATTGATATATCCAGTTGCTAGTTCATTAAGCCTCACATGGTACATTACAATCCTTTCGTTCACTTAGCCTTGCATACCTTTTCTTACCTGGATTGGGGGCCTCTTATTGTGCACTTTGTAGTTATTTTCATGATCAGAGAGTATTGTGAGCACATGATTCATGTCTAATTGGTGTCTCAACTGATTTGTGTCCAGCTGGTGCTCCTTGATTGAGGGAGTAATCAACAAAATTTATAACCTATTACACCATATACTAGGGTAGCAAAGACAAAGCTACTATAGCATAGTGGCTTTAGGATCGTTCACTGGGATGGGTTTTCACTTCACAAATGATATTAATTCAAAGCTGAATTGGTGCCTTTTCATTTCAAGGTTAGCTTTAAAAGAAAACATAAAGATGTTTGAAATAAAAAGGTTTGGTTTTAATCTAACCAAAAATAGTAACTGATTTTACTTAGAAAAGTGTTTCTTGGAGTTTCAGATCACTAGGCTCAGATTCCTCATACAAAAAGGAGAGTTCCGGTCACTTGTTTCTTTTCCTCGCATTAGAGAATTAACATATAGTTCCTTCTCCAACCGGTGTTGTACAGATGCTTCCCATTAATGGGTTCAAACACTAAATCCCTCTCACTGATACACCTTGCAATGGCTCATACCTCTCACCTAGCACTTTCCATTCAAGGTGATCTTTAACCTTGGATTACCCGTCAAAAGCTCGCAAGAGATAACTAATGGATGTCTCCTTGGAGTCCAAAAGCTTACCAAGTGTTGGCAATTCTAGAAAATCCTACTTCAAACCACCTCCCAAAGGCTCGCAAGGGGTAAACTAGTGAATCTCCATGGACGGAGATCACTTGCCTTACCAAGTGTTGGCCCAGGTGATTTAAAGGCGTTTTAAGTTAACTAAAAAGATAAAAACCATTAACGGGTCACACTTTCTCTTCATTAAAAACTAAAACAACAAAACTTCCAATTTATGCATGTGGAAACTTACCCGGCTTTCCTCACTCCAAGATACGAAGAGCCTAGCCTCTCATCCTCTGAGGAAAAATCCTCAGAGTTTGATTGGTTAGAAAGAAAACTAACGAGAAAACAAGAATATAAAGAAGAAACAGAGCAAGTGCTTTGTATTTTACTTCCTTGCAAATTTGTACAAAGGATGCTTTGGAAAAAGCTCCCCGAGAGTCTATATAGGAAGGTAATTTACCCTTCCTTGGATACTTCCTAGCTAAGGAATTACATGAGTGGCTGAATACAAGGAGAAAATGGAAATTTATACAAAAATATCTGAAGAAAATATCTCAAAGTGTCGGTCGCAAATATCGGGAAGCACTAAGGACCATTTGGCAGGTGAAAACGAGGTCTGCGAGATTTCGCAGATGCACAAAAAGGGCTGCGAAATTACTTCGCAACAAATGGCTGATTTCGCACCGTTGCGAAGTGGTCTTTCAGCTTGCGGTGTTCGGCTTCCAACATCTCGTGAAACTTCAGGGGGAATTCCACAGCACTGTTCAAAAAGGCTGCGAAATCATTTCGCAACAAAAGGGTGATTTCGCAACAAAAGGGTGATTTCGCAACGCTGTGCAAAATTCTTCCTTCAGCTTGGAGTGATCGGTTTCCAATGGCTGTAACATCTTCATTTCAACTCCGAATTGTGTACCGTTTGAAGCGTTGGATTCTTGACTTCCTGAGCTTTGAAATGGTATATAGAATGTAGAAAATGGACTTCAGAAAGTGCTCCAAAAGTGTGAAAGAAGACTGCAGCCGCTGTCCTCTGTTTTCCTCTTTGCTTCCCTTTGCTTCTCTTTGCTTCTCTCCTCTTGTTTGGCTTGTCTTAATGATCCAAAAAGCTGTCAAAACACTAAAACTAGCCACAAATATGATTAGAAGTCATTGCTAGGTCCTTAACATGCCAATTGGAATAAAGATGGAGAATTACTACACAAAAGTACTTAAAACATAATGACTTAAAGGTGTAAAATAGCACTTTTTGGGTAGTAATCAGCACATTGTGTCATTGTTCGTTTATTCCTTTTGTAGGTCGTTCATGGTTTTTCTTTCCTCCATTTGGCATCGTCGCTCCATCTGTCTTTGAGGTTTTTTTTTTATTGTGTCATGTTGTCCTTCTTTGGTTTTCCTTTGTGTGATGATGATGTGCTCTCATCCCAGTATTTCAAATCAAGTATGTCACACCATTCATTCCACCCATAGGTTTTGATCCAAGAGTCTTAGTTTGGGGAAATCATTTGGGTTTGGGGTTGGAGTGTCACTTGTTAGATTGTGCTAGTGTAGCCTTTACCTTACTTTGGTTGTGGCTTCATTAAAAAAAAATAAAAAATAGTAAACTCGTTTAATTTTCATTCCATTGATATTTGGGATAGCCTTGTTAGCCGTCAGTATCACAGCTCAGTCATCAAATGTCATTTTTCGTATAAGGAATTTTATTTTTCTTCTGAGAGTGGGTGAGAGCATTGTATGATCCATTTCTACATGGATTTGGGAGATACATCAGGAGTGAAGATTGGGTTTCCTTAGCGCTGGGTCTCGTGGATCATTATCTACATCACCATTCCCGTCCTACAATGGCCTGCTTTGACCTGTCATTATTGGGGTGAGTTGCTCGTCGTTATCATACATTGCCACGCTTTCTATCTCGGTTGTTTTCACTATTTTCTTCTACACTTCTTCATCATTTGTCTCATCCCTTTTCGTTTTCTTCTACCCTCGTCGATCGTCATTTGCTTCTTGAACGGTGTGTCCTCTACTGTTTATAACCCTATCATTTGGCATTGTTCATTTGTATATAGGATGATTCACTAGGCTCACATAATTCTCCAATATTTGATATTGCGCACTCAAAGGCTTGGTATTATCTTTTGGGTATTTGGGCCTTGTTTCCCATTGTTTCATTCACCTTTTACCCCATAGACGGGCGCTAGGGTATCCTAGAGGCTAGGCACATTGCTGAGGCTCTCCATATTCCGTTTCAACCAGAGGATCCAGCACATTTCGGACAGTGGTCCCCTATATCTCAGCGAGACATGGTCCGCATTCTATCGAAAGGGACTTATGGAGATTCATTCCTTCTACGTAAGGAGCTTCCATCTGGGATGCTCCTAGTAAATGTATTGTTATGATCCAACATTTTCCCTCTTCAGCATTCAGTGCAAAAAGGAGGACCCATCCTGGATGCGTTATTCAGGATATTTGAGGGCTTCTATTTTGGGCCACATCACCTGATTATGGCCGCTCTCCTATACTTCGAGGAAAAAGTTCATAGGAAGAAGCTACAGCGAGCTAACACTATCCCATTGTTGTTTCCGAGACTGTTCTGCCATATATTGGAGCATATAGGCTACCCTACTGAGCCCCACCTAGAGCGCTGCCACCATTGCCGAGAGCATTGCACTCTTGACCAATGGACACAGCTGGCAGGTAAGAATCTAACGGAATCAGCACCTGAAGCAGCCCCACCCAGACCGGCATCTCCAGTGCTAGCATAGGTTGACCAGACACAGCAGGACGAGCGTCCCACAGATTCTATTCCATCCGCCCTTGCTACACCTTCTAGCCACCTCTACTGATCCTCCTGCTACACTTCCTGTTCCACCAGTTGCACCTCCTACATCGGAGGACTTTATCACCGTATCTCCCTCAGAGTTTTGTGCCATGGTACAATTGTTCAGGACACTAACCGCTATGCACAATGCTCTATTCCGGAAGATGGTAGACATCCGTGCTCAGTAGGACTAGCATACTGCTATCCTTTGTAAGATACAGCAGCATTTGGGACTGCTACCACCTCAGACTGATATTCCTGGACCATCCGAGCCCATAGCTCCAGTTGAGAAGACCATCACAACCGATGTCCCGCCCCAGGCTACTCATGAGGCAGCCACTGAGCCATCATCTCCACCTGAGAACCTCACACCTTGATCATTTCTTTATTTTGTATTTACTTAGTATATTAGTAGACATTATTACTTATGTTGATATTTTATATTCTGGGATTGGATGTATTAAATGATCATCTCATTGTACTTTCTCAGAGTAATATATACAATCATTTTAGTTTATACTTGGGATTTTCTTTTCTATCTCCCTTACTCATTAATCTTTTGTTTTTTGAATCATGTGGTTTCTCCTATACGACTCAGACTTCATGTCACTCAGGAGATACCACTTTCTCCCCATATTTTCAATCGATCTTGACACATTGAGGACAATGTTGACCTTGGTTGGGGGGAGAGTAAAGAAAGGAAGTTATTAATAAATGCTAAGTTATTTTGTTAATTTAGTTACTTTTTGCTTAATTTTAAAATTTTTGTTTAATTTTAAAAGTTTTTACTCTACTCTCCATGGTTATTAAGGAAAAATTCTCAAAATGAAATGGGAGAAATTGAGTTCTTACCTTTTTATTTGAATATTAGAGTCGTATTATGCTTATTAAAGTTGATGAATTATTGAAACTCCTATTGAATTCAACTTTATTTCTTCCACTTTAATCTTACCACACACTGTGCACATTAGGTTCCGATTATAAGATGAAAAACTATCTCACCTCCTGAACTTAGGAAAATGCAGACTAGGTACCTTTGACCTCGTTTTAATAGTGTTGAGACACCTGATAATAGGTCAATGAGCCTTTGAAAAAAAAAGGAAAAAGAACAAAGTGTTATACTTGCTTTGAAACCCGAGCAAGGTCCGAGGGGTATATGGTGAAAATATTTAAGCCCAGTGCCCTAAGCCTTTACTAGTTGGGAGTCACCAACCTCAATGCTCGTTACAAGGGTGAATAGGTGGAGTTTAACATATTGTAGGTGCTTCGGTATTAAATTCCAATTTCAAAAGTCTGGGGTAAAATCCGAGGAGTTAGTGGTCGAAAGATCCTTAAAGCTTGATGCCCTAAACCTTTATTGGTTGGGAGTCATCAATGGATTCCCGTTACATGGACACTTTAGAAAACAATACCTTAAGCATTGCACATCTACAAGAAAAAAATTGGGAAATAAAAGAGGTGTGTTCTTAACCTATTGGAAGTGGTTAGTTTGCTAAAGTCTGAGAAAGAACTAGGTTGGGGGGAGAGATTAGTTCAGAGTACTATATTCGGAAACTAATAAGCTTAACACATAGATTTTTGTGGAAGAGTAATGATTGAGCCTAAGAGAGTGGAAATCCTATCATTACTTAAATTTGCATAATGCCTACTCTGTATGAATTATGATCAGGGAATATTTTTTTTATATCCTCTTGTTAAAGGATGGGTTTTGCTTCTTTAATGTTCCATGTGAGAGTATGCTTTACAATCATGCCACTTATTATTTTTTAGAGTGATCAGCATGATTTTGTAAATTATATTACTATCTTTTTTTTTTCTCTCCTTCATTGCTAAGGGACTAGCAATATGTCGGTTGGGGGAGTGATTACTACTCAAAAGTGCTCTTTCATAGCTTCTTATAAACTCTTTTAAACACTTTTAAATAGTATTTATTACCTTTTAACTCAATTGGCACATTAAGGACCCTTGCAAGTGTTACTAATCAGTTTTTGGCAAGTTTTGATGTTTTTGATAGCTTTTTTATCATTAAAACAAGCCAGGAAAGAGGGAGAACTTGGTATAATCCATGGCAAAGCAAGATTGAAGTTAAATTACATGAAGAATCCAAGTTTTGGAGAGCTTCAAAGCCTTTACCAAATCAATCAAGTGTGCAATGAAGAGAATCAGAGAAGGAATCTAACACTGAAGAATTTCGCAACCACTTGCGAAATTTTCACAAGAAATAAGAAAATTTCGCAGCCACCTTTCACCACTTGCGAAATTTTCGCAACTCCTTTTTCACTTGTGAAAATTTTGCATCCCCTTTTCAGCATTGCAAAAATTTCGCAACTCCTTTTCCTCTTGCAAAATTTTTGCAACTCCATTTATGACTTGCGAAATCTTCATGTAATCTTTAGATATTTTTGCATCGACTTCGTTAGATTTTTACCTTAAGATATTTTGTGTAATTATCTATTCTCTCCTTGTAATCAACTAAAGATCTTTTAAGATATTTAAGATATCTAATTGAGGGGTTGAAAATATCTCTCTTTATATATCTTAGCATATCTCTTTTTGTAATATCTATCTCAGAATCTCGGAAGACATTCTTGGGGATCACTTGTACATTTTTTAGTAAGAAATATACAGACCTTTGCTCTGCCTTACCTACTCACTTTGATTGTATTTTTCTTTCTATCCAAACAATCTCTGATGATGTTTTCTCAGAGGATGAGTGGCTAGGATTTTTGTTTCTTGGACGGAAGGAAGCTAGGTAAGGGACCTGGATACTAAAATGGGAGTTTTCCTTGTTTTAGTTTTTAAAACCAAACCTTTTTCAACCAAAGATTATGTTTTCTTTTAAAGCTAACTCATAAAAGAAAAAGCACCAATCCAATTCTTTAAACTAATATCAGGTGTGAAATTAAAACCCATATCTATGGACGATCCTAGAACCACTATGGTATGCTAGCTATGCTACCCTAGTATATGGTGAATTAGGTTTATAAATTTTGTTGATAACTCCCATCTGAAGACTGAATCAAGGGTACACCAATTGGGGACGAATCAAGCTCATATCATCCACAGCCTTGAGCTGTTCATAGTATCTAGAGTTGTGAGCCCATGACCCGAAATCCTTCATGTCATCGACAACCCTGAGCAGTTCAGACCATTTAAAGCCGAGCAGTTCAGAGCATTTAAAGCCTTGAGTTCACAACCCAGAGTAGCTTATATGATCCATAGCCTTGAGTTGTTCATAGCATCTAAAGTTGTGAGCTCATGACCCGGAGTCATTCATGTCAACCATAACCCAAAGTTGTTCATAGTATCTAGAGCCTTGAGCTCATGACCTAGAGTCGTTCATGTCATCCACAGCCTTGAGCTATTCATAGCATCTAGAATGCTGAGCTCACAACATAAAGTTGTTCATGTCAACCACAACCCTAAGTTATTTGTAGCATCTAGAGCCCTAAGCTCACTACCCAAAGTCGTTCAAGTCATCCATAGCCCTATGTTGTTCATATAATTTAGAGCCATGGCTCATGACCAAGAATCATTCATATCATTTATAGCCTTGAGTTGTTCATAGAATATAGAGGCCAGAGCTCACTAGATCCTGATTCGCTCATATCTTCCAATACCCTAAGTTATTCATAGCATCCAAAGCTATAAGCTCACGATCCAGAGTAGTTCATGTCACCCACAACCTTGAGTTGTTCATAGCATCTAGAGCCTTGAGCTCATGATTGGGACTCGTTCTTGTCAACAACAACCCTGAGCTTTTCATGGCATATGGAGCCCTGAGCTCATGACCAGGAGTCCTCCATGTCATCCACCGCCCTTAGCTTTTCATAGCATTTAAAGCCATAGGCTCACAACCAAGAATCATTCATATCATCCTTAGCCCTAAGTTGTTCATAGCATTTAGAGGCCTAAGGTCGTGGGATCCTGATTCATTCATATCATCCATAATAATGAGGTGTCCATAACATCCAAGGTCCCAAGCTCACCACCCAAAGTCGTTTATTCAACCATAATCCTGAGTTGTTCATTGTGTCTAAAGCCTTAAGTTCATGACCCAAAATTGTTCACATCATCCACAACCCTGAGTTGTTCATAGCATCTAGATCCTTGAGCTCATGACCCATAATTATGTGTATCATCCATAACATGGAGTTGTTCATAGCATCTAAAGACCTGAGCTCTTGACCCAGAGTAGTTCATATCATTAACAGGCATAAGTTGTTCATAGCATCTAGAGCCCTGAGCTCACAAACTGGAGTTGTTCATGTTAACCACATGCCCACACTCTTCATAATATGTAGAGCCCTGAGCTCATGACCTAGAGTCATTCATGTCATCCACAACTCTGAGTTGTTCATAGCATCTAGATCCGTCAACTCACAACCCGGAGTCGTTCATGTCAATTATAACCTTGAGTTGTTCATAGTGTAGACCCTCTATTTTGTCCTTCTAGGACATGCCCTATTACGTGTTCATTTGATACTTTACAATAATTCCCTGGTGACCCATTAGGCACCACCTTAGGCCCACTTTGACACCCTAGGCCCATTTAGATGCACTTGGCCCTTTAGGTACACTTCTAGTTCACCTTGACACTTTCCACTTAGGTCACTTAGGCACTTTTTTCATCTAGGTCACTTAAATGTTTTTTTTTTGGCTTAATTCCCTTAGATTGATTTCTTGATTGCTTGATTTTTGAGATTAGGAGAGTATTTGGGTTGATTTCGATTTTTTATTGCTTGAGATGAATTTTCGATATTTAATTGTGTCAATTTGATATTTTTGGTTTTTTTTTTTATATTTGTGTTTTAGTTTAATATTTAGATTATTGTTTACGTGCATTTAGTATTTATTTATTTTTCTTGCTTTATCTATTTATTCATCTACTTATTTATTTTCAGAAAATTGCATGTGCTTAGGGATCTTATCTTATTATTATTATTATTATTATTATTATTGTTATTATTATTATTATTATTATTATTATTATTATTATTATTAATTATTATTATTATTATTAGCATTATTATTATTATTAGTGTTATTATTATTAGTATTCATTTATTGTATGTTCTTTTCATTATTATGTTATTCTTCTCATTTTATTTTCATTTTTTTAATGTTTATTTATCTTTATATTTATTTTATTTACTAAAAATAAAAATATAAAAATATAAAAATATAAAATAAATAAATAAATGGAGAGGCATGGGAATGGGCCAACTACATGGAAAAATGGTGGAGTTTTTGAAAAATAAAAAGAGGAAGAAAATGAGACATGGAAAGAAGGGGAGCTTTGAAAAAAAAAAAAAAAAAGACTGGTGTTTTCTAAGGAGGTTATGAAAAATGGAGCTGGGTGAGTATTCTTAGAAGAGAAGACAAGAAAATCAAAAGACAAGGGAAAAATCTGATAAAAAAGAGAATGAGAGGTTTCCGAGGGGGCTCTCTGCATGGGGAAAGGTGAAGAAGAAGAAAAATAGTCTGAAAGAAAAGATAGCATAAGGACTTGAGAAAAAAAAAAAAAAAAAAAAAAANAAAAAAAAAAAAAAAAAAAAAACGGGAAGGGCATTAAGATTGGAAGAGGAAAACAAACAGAGAGAATGAGAGAAAGAGAAAAATAGAGGATTGAGGGGGAGATTTGGAGATCAAGAACAGAGCAAGAGGAAGAGCTGTAGGAGAACGAAACAAATGGGGATTCATGAAACATTTGGTGAGTAAAAGAGGGCACACAACTTTGTGTTTCTCTGGCCATTACCAATCCGGATCTCTCTCTGTTGAAATCTGGTGATCTGAAAGGTGACATTCTTTTTCTTCTTTGTTTAGATATTTTAATGGGTTTTCAACCTCAATTGTTATTGTGATTGGTCACTAGGAGTTTTTGTATTGCATTATTGAATAAATCCTGATTACTACTCAAAAAGTTCTATTTTATAGATTGTAATTAACTCTTTTAAACACTTTTGAGTAGTAGTTATTACCTTTTAACTCAATTGGCATGTTAAGGACCCTTGCAATCGTTTCTAATCAAATTGTGTTAAGTTTTGGTGTTTTTGATAGCTTTTTGATCACCAAAGCAATTCAAGATTGAGGAGAGTTCTATAGAATCCATGGCAAAGAAATTGGAAGCTCATCCACATGAAGAATCCAAGCTTTGAAGCTTTATAATCCTTTTCCAAAAGCAAATCATGAATGTAAGGAGGGAAAGCAAAGAGAGAAATCTAACATGAAGAATTCAAGAGGACAGCAACTGTTGGACATAATTTGAGTACTTCCTGGAGTCTATTTCATGCATTTTATATGTTGTTTCAAAGCTCGGGAAGTCAGAAGTCCAACGCTTCAAACGGTACACAAATCGGATCTGAAACGAAGAAGTTATAGCCATTGGAAGCCAATCGCACCAAGCTGAAAGCCAATTTCGCTGTTGCGAAATCACAAGGTGATCGCTGCGAAATCAGCCTTTGGCTGCGAAATGGAGACCTTCAGCTTGCGAAATTTCGTAGCCCATCTTGCATGCCTGTGAAATCCTCTTGACTGCTTCCAGATATTTTCGACTGACACTTTTAGATTTTTTCTTCAGATATTTGTTGTTTAAATCCCCATTTTCTCCTTGTAATCCACCAATCATAGGATTCCTTAGTTAGTAAGTAAGAACAAAGGGTTAATAACCTCTTATATATAGTTTTGTAATTTTCTTTACACATCATCTGGGGAGCTTGTTCTTAGAGACAACTTTTTGTATAGTTTTGAAGGAAGTAATATACAGAGCTTTGCTCTGCCTTACCTACTCACTTTGATTGTATTTTTCTTACTAGCCAAACAAGCTCTGAGGATGTTTCCTTGGAGAATGAGTGGCTAGGATTATTGTTTCTTGGAGCTAAGGTAGCCGGGTAAGGTGCCGAGTGCAAAAATTGGAAGTTTTGTTGTTTCAGCTATTAATGAAGAGAAAGTGTGACCCGTTATTGGTTTCTATGTTTTTAGTTAACATAAAACGCCTTTAAATCACCTGGGCGAACACTTGGTAAGGCAAGTGATCTCCATCCATTGAGATGCACTAGTTTATCTTTTGCGAGCCTTTGGAAGGTGGTTTGAAGGTAGGATTTTCTAGAATAACCAACACTTGATAAGCTTTGGACTCTAAGGAGACATCCGTTAGTTATCTCTTGCGAGCTTGTGAAGGGAAATCCAAGGTTAAGGATCACCTTGAATGGTAAATGCTAGGTGAGAGGCACGAGCCATTCTAAGATGAATTAGTGAGAGGGATTTAGAGTTTAAATCCATAAAAGGGAAGCATCTGTACCACACCGGTTCGGGAAATAACTATATGTTAAATCCCCAATGCGAGGAAAAGATTCAAGTGACCGGAACTCCCTTTTTGTATAACGAACCTAAGCCCAGTGATCCAAAAAACTCCAAGAAACACTTTTCTTTGTAAGTAATTTCCGTTACTTTATTTTTGGTTAGCTTAAAACCAACCTTTTCAAACATCTTTATGTTTTCTTTTAAATCTAACCTTGAAATGAAAAAGCACCAATTCAGCTTTGAATTAATATCAATTGTGGAGTGAAAACCCATCCCAGTGAACGATCCTAGAGCCACTATGCTATGCTAGCTGAGGCTATCCTAATACATGGTGTAATAGGTTATAAATTTTGTTGATTACTTCCGTTTGAGGACTGAAATCAAGGTACACCAGCTGGGAACGAATCAAATCCTGGATTTCAATTCCTCATAGAATTTCTATTTATTTTCCTGTCTCTGATGATGGGTTGTTGGAATATTGGATTATTGGTCATCTAGGTTTCATCAGTATTGTGTTTGGCACACTGTAGTGGGTCTCAAGATGATTATCTTATGGTTTGTAGATCAACCACCAATACCTCGGTGGCTAGTCACGTATTTCTTGATGCCTCAAATTACCTTGTACACTCTTACCCTCTTTTATTGGTCTTTCAAGCAGTAGCCAGAAGGAGCATATATTTCCAAAAAGACCTGGCTAACTTGAATGTCAATATCACATGAGAGCAGGGGATTATAAATTTGGATCCTCGTGTAAATATTACCATCCACCAGAATGGGACACACTAGAAACAAATTGTGTCCTTAGTCCAAGGGGTCTTCCTCTCCGTCCAACACACCTCTCATAGCCCATCTATATGCAGCTTACACATCCCCAACTCCATATGCAGCCCGCACATCCCACAACTCACCCATATGCAGTCCACACTACCACATGCACCACACAGCCACCCTTACAGCTCACACATCACCCTCACATCCACCCACGACCTCCACACCACCACCATACAACCCACTTCATGCACCACACAACCACCCATGCAGCCCATGGCTGACGACATGACCTCCATACCACCATCATATTGCCCACCAGATGCACCACACAGCCATCCATGCAGCCCATGGCTGCCATGGCTGCCATGGCCACCACGTGCTCATCCATGTGGCCCACAAAGCTCTCATGGCCATCCCCTCACTACCATGCAACTCTTACAACTCACCCATGCAGCCACACCTCTCTCAGAGTGTTCACACACCTCACCATAGCCCTCACAACCATTGCACACTCTCCACATGCACCCACACACACCCACAACCCACCATAAAGCTCATGACCTCAACGGTTCAACCATAGCTCACCCACACCCCCCTCATGCAGCCCATGACCTCCACAAATCACCTACACCTCACCACAACTCTCACAGCCATTACACACTCTCCACATGCAGCCCTCACACATCCACAACCCACCACAAAGCTCATGATTTCCATAGATCGCCCATAGCTCCCTCATGCAGCCCATGTAGCCTCATAACTCATCCATACCATCACCATGCAGCCCATGTAACCTCACAGCTCATCCACACCACCATACCCATGTTTTCATCTTCCATACCCACCAAACCCACTTCTCTCTCTACCTCCTCCACTGTTCATTTTCCACAAAACCCAAACCACAAGCAGCCCACGGCTCACCCATGGCCACCACATGTCCATTCTCCAGCTCCTAAGCAGCCCACGGTTCACTTATGGCCATCATATGGCCCTCCTATAACTCCTACATAGCGTTGCATGGCCACCCTCCCAAGCCATTCTCAAACCCCACCAAATTTAATTTTTTTTAAGTTTCCAAAATTTCCATTTCTCTCAAAATGCAAGATTTAATTTTTAAACTCCCATTTCCCAAGTTTTGAGATTTCAAAAATTTCGGAATTAATTTTGCTTCCATTCTCAAAATTTCCAACATGCACAAAATTCCAGATTCAATTTTTTAAGCTCCCATTTCTCAAGTTTCTAAGATTTCGAAAATTTCGGATTTAATTTTTTAAGTTTCCAAAAATTTTGAAATTTTCAAAAATTTCAGATTTAATTTTTTAAGTATCCATTTCCAAAAGTTTCCAATATTAAAAAAATTTTAGATTTAAATTTTTTAAGTGTCCATTTCCAAAAGTTTCCAATATTAAAAAAATTCCAGATTTAAATTTTTTAAGTGTCCATTTCCAAGAATTTCCAAAATTTTGAAATTTTCAAATTAAAATTTTTTAAGTATCCATTTCTAAAAATTTCCAAAGTTTCAAAAATTTGGGATTTAATTTTTAAGTTTTCATTTCCAAAGTTTCCAAAATTTCGAAAACTCCGAATTTATTTTTTTAAGTATCTATTCCCAAAGTTTCCAAAAATCTCAAAATCCCGAATTTAATTTTTTTAAGTTTCCATTTTGATGGTCGTTTAGTGGACTTTGGATGTTACATGTATAGGGTCCGGTCATCACTTGAAATTCTATCAATTCGAGTAGGAATGCGGTTAAATTTTAGTAAATCTCGGGGTTGCATTTGTTGTACGCTTGTGCTTATTGACTAACCCGTTTCTATAGTGCATGGCTGGGGACCTCAGGTACGCATCATTGTTTTGATTGTCGATTTTCTAAGCATGCCAAATACCAACTAGAATTGCACGAGTCTTGTCATCCATGTAGCCCAGGGGAGAATTGACTGATCTTCGACCCATAAGCTCCAATGTACTCAATTCACTAGTAGAGACCGGATTCCAGGCCTAGAGAGGTGCTACCTCGTATGAGGTACTTTCCTGATAGGTAACCTGTTCCCCGGACGCAGAAGTCTAGTTTTACAGACCGCTTTTTCCTGACTGGAGTCATTAAGGCGTTTTTGGTTTTTACTTAATTTTCCCCATTTCAAAAAAATAAAAATAAAATGTAAGTGGTGACTCCAAACAAAACCGTTCCTCATCGGGGACGGATTTTCCAAAACTTGAAAACTGCTTTTTCTTCATACATTATATTTTTTTTTATATTAATTGTGAGTCGCACCGGTCGGTGGACCGGGGGAGGGTCCACAAATTGGTGACTCCACTGAGGATCGAACCCAGAATCTCTGGTTTCATAAGAGGATCAAACTTGAACTTGAGGTCAGTATATAGGAGCACATGGTTCATTGACCAGTGGACTTTTGGGGTTGTTTGGATGCTTGATGATCGCTTACTTGGTTGGTATTTGGCATACACTTATGATCTGTTGTTGTCTGAATGTTCAACTGATTGGTTGTAGCATGTTCACTCATTATTGGTAATGCTTGGTCTTGTGGTTCATGATAGGCATAGATGATTAATTTGTGTGTAGATTTTGTGGTAGTCCAGCTCTTTGCGCATGACTATTTACTGCATGACTCACTATCTCTTGCATAACTGCTTGCTACTTGTCTTTATGGGTCACATATCTATCCCCTTACCTCCAACCCTCTTGTTTCGGTCATTTCCTTCATTTCGACTCTTACTTTTGCAAGTGTGAGGCCTTGTGTGTGCTTGTTTCTCTGACCGAGATAGAGGTTAGGAGTAGGGTCTAGCGACGGGCTATATCGATGTTTGGAAACATTTTGGAGGAGGCCGACACACTAATGCTAATTGGAGACCGATCTTTGAAGACCTGTATAGCACAAAGCTAAGTTTCATGGATATTTGTGTGACCATTGTGTTTCTTTTTCTATTTTAGCTTCATAGGATTTTCGGATGCACCCACACCACTCACTGTGCACTTTAGTTGACTATTGAGTGCTGAGATTTGCGAGAGCTTTCACCATAGGAAACCTCCTGGGATGTCGAGGTAGTGCATGTGTTAGGGTGATGACCACCTAGCATGGAAGCGCCTCATCTCTTCGGAGGCATGCAGAGGGTTGCGTACCACTAGAGGGTATGATCACTTCTTCTAAGGATCCTTTAACCCACCCAATTATTTTTAGAGCCACCTTATCCTTATAAGCTAAGCTTAGGCCCCATTAGGACTTCCTTCCTACACGTGGGTGCATCTGTGGGCTTTCAAAGTCAGGTTAGTAGCAATAAGTTTAGTTACCTTCGTAGTAGTCTCTTCTATATTTACTTAGAATTGGATATCAATCTAAGTACTTCTAGGTTACCTTCCTGCATAGTTAATAGACGTTCCTTACACCATATCTTATCTAGTGTTTCTACTATTCCAAGAGTATTCATACGTTCGATCTGTGTCTAGCTTCTTAGAATAGAGTTAGAGGTAGATTGATCAGAGTGTCGGACCAGTCAGATAAGACAGATATGGATTCGTAAGTGGTTACAATTGATCAGTTTACTACTACTATGGCTTCGATCCAGGAGGACATAATTAGTCTTGGTCAGAGGATGGATGAGCAGCAGGCCCAACAAGTTACAGTTCAGGAGAGTGTGCAGTATGATCCCACTATTCCACCACATCTACCGCCTAGTCAAATAGCTCCACAGGACACTCAGATACCACCACATCCCCCACTTGGTCGAACAATTCCATAACCTACACCATTTACTTTACAGAGTCAGACTGAGGTTGGTCTACTGCCTGCCATGGTGGTTGTTTCGACCTCGGAGGATGACCATGCATGCATATATAGGCTTGAGCAGAGGATGAGATAGTTTAGGGTATCAAATGAAGGGATGGAATGGGATGATGGACTACTAGTGGCAAGTCTGTCGACCAAGTTCAAGATGTTAGAAATCGAGCTATACACGAGGATTAGATGCCCCTACATTCATTTGAGACTATATAGTACTATGATGAGGGCCCACAGTTTGGATGAGGCTCAGATGATTATGCAATTCCTCATATCCTTGAATGGGGTAGCCCAGCGTTGGTTTGCTTCTTTGGATGTATCACGTCGTCATACATGGGATGATTTAGCCCAAGAGTTTCTACAATAGTTTGCATTTAACATCGTCATAGATGCCTCATAGAGGGAGTTGCAGGCCTTAAGGCAGAGGCCTGATGTGACAGTTACATCATTCATCTCCCGTTGGTGGGAGAAGATTGCCCAGATCATTAATAGACCATTTGAGAAGGATCATATCAGCATGATTATGAGGAGCTTGTAACCTCGATTTATTAGACATTTGATGGGGTTCCCACATGTGGAATTTGGATCATTGGTACAGGCATGATATGGTATTGAGGAGTGTATTGCTAGAGGATTATGGCCTGATTTTTCCCCTTCAGACTCGAAGGGGAAGAAACCAACTATTGGATAGAGATCAGGGGACGTCAGTGCCATCAATGCTGCCAGACTGAGGCTCCCTAAATATTATCAGATAGTTGGGCAGACTTCCAGAGTTTATTACCCACTATCACTCCATGTGTAGTATAGGTCTTCTTTTTCTTCTAGACCTATGTCTCCCACATATCTACACCTAGCTCCACAGCCAGTTTATGCTACTCAGGCCACACAGAGGCCACCCGCTCATTATCCCCAGCCTAGGGCTCCACCTACACAAAGACCGATGCAGCAGTTTTCCCAGTTAGGAATGCCTTTGAGTAGAGCTTTCTAGAAGCTCGTAGATGGAGGATTGTTGACTGCATTGGCACCTGGACCACAACCTTAGCCTTTACCACCTCAGTTCAAGATGGACCTTGATGCGACTCATGGTAGCTTAGCTTTAAAGGCGTATCAACAAAATTTATACCTTAGATACTATTACTAAAGTAGCCAAGCTACTATAGCATAGTGGTTCTAGGATCGTTCACTGGGAAGGGTTTTCGCAAACACAAGTGATATTCAAATTA
>JAAKHE010000181.1:113827-128457 GCA_011039315.1 Vitis labrusca | reverse complement strand
TCCTCAGAGAGTGCATAACTTAGTAAATGAAAAATACAATCAAAGTGAGAAGGTAAGGCAGAGCTCAAGCTCTGTATTTTACTTTCTTTCCAACTTTTACAAAAGGTTCGTCACCCTGAGAACAGGCTCTCCGGGCTCTATTTATATGAATATTACATTAATAGTTATTATATGGATATTTAGCCTTTTTCCTAACTTAAAAGCTAAGGAATCCTATAATTGGTGGCTTACAAGGAGAGTTTGGGGATTTAAACAACAAAAATCTAAAGAAAATTATCTCAAAGTGTCGGTTACAAATATCGGGAAGCACTAAGGACCATTTCGCAGGTGAAAACGTGGTCTGCGGGATTTCGCAGACGCATAAAAAGGGCTGCGAAATTACTTTGCAGCAAACGGCTGATTTCGCACCGCTGCGAAGTGGTCTTTTAGCTTGCTGTGATCGGCTTCCAACTTGTCGTGAAACTTCGGGGGGAATTCCACAGCACTGTGCAAAAAGGCTGCAAAATCATTTCGCAACAAAAGGGTGATTTCGCAACGCTGTGCAAAATTCTTCCTTCAGCTTGGAGTGATCAGCTTCCAATGGCTGTAACTCCATTTCAACTCTGAATTGCACACCGTTTGAAGCATTGGATTGTTGACTTCCTAAACATTAAAATGACATATAGCATGCATAAATTAGACTTCAAAAAGTGCTCCAAAAGTGGCTGACATGACTGTCATCAAGAATGCTTCATGGCAGATTTCTCTTTGCTTCCCCTCCTTGCATTCCGGATTTGCTTATGGCAAAGGACTTCAAAGCTTTGGTTCTTCATGCTTCTGCTCTTTCCATTGCTTTGCCAAGGATTCCAAATAACTCTCCTCAATCTCATATTGCTTTGGTGATCAAAAAGCTATCAAAACACCAAAACTTAACACAATTTGATTAGAATTGATTGCAAGGGGCCTTAACATGTTAATTGGGTTAAAATGCAATAACTACTACTCAAAAGTGTTGAAAAGGATTAATTACAAGCTATCAAATAGCACTTTTTGAGTAGTAATCAACTTAGTCGAGCTTTGAGTCAGACATGTGTTGAGACCTCTACTACTCTAGAGATATTGATTCATATGATGACAGTTGATAGAGCCACCTACATTATGTTTTTCGTGGATGATTTACCACTAGAGGATTCTGACCACACCCATTCTCTTTATATTTCAATTGTTTGTTTAGGATATAGAGTCTCATATGTCCTGTTGGACAATGGCTCTGCCCTGAATGTTTGTACATTAGCCACTATTGTAGCCCTCTGCTTTTCACCCTCAGATTTTGGTCTCTCCACACAGATAGTGAGAGCTTATGACAACACTCAGAGGGAGGTCATGGGCACCTTCACTATAGATTTACTAATCGACCCGACCATATTCTCTATATTATTCTAGGTGTTGAGGATTCCTGCATGCTTTAACCTACTTTTGGGTCAACCTTGGATTCATTAGGCTAGAGCTATTCCATTTTCCCTTCATCAAAATGTGAAGTTTATCCATGATGGGCAGGTTATTACAGTGTAGTCTACTACAGACATGATTTCATCCTCTGAGCCAATATTGCAGATCAGTCATAGTGATGATGATATTTTTCTGACAGGATTCACATTTGATGAGGTACAGACCATTGAGATTCAGGATTTTTACAGAGATTTCATGGCCATGTCATTTGACCAGCATAATAGTATCCTTGTTCTTGATATGATGAGGGGCATGTCCTTTCTACCTAGTTTTTGGTTAGGACAACGCTAACATGGATCTAGTAAGTTTGTGACTATAGTTGATCATGGTACTCCTTCCAATCTTGGTTTTGTTCCTACCGAGGTCGATTATAGATACATGGCGCTTTTACACAAGGAGAGACTCATAGCTCGACTGCTCCACATGCCATTTGACTATCTTATTCACCTATACAGCATGATCTTAGTATATTATTTTGTGAGGGCCTAGATGGAAACTGATTCTCGGAGCCAACCAATGTAGATCAGTTGAAGAAGTATTACGTTTGAGACCATGGTCGTAGGATGGGTGGCCATCATTTTGGTTAACCATATACCTTGTTATCCCCTTTTCACATACAAACCGTTGCTAGCCCATTGAGCCTTGCATGTGCATCAGAGTCTTTCTTTCTTATTACCTTGCTTACACTTCTACACCAGGATAGGGGCCCTTTAGTGTATGCATGCTTCATTTAAGGGTTTCATGAGCCTTGGGCCTACGGGCGCATCTTTCTCTCATTATTTTTTCTACCATCACACTATTACATTCCATCATATCTCATTGGTTGTGTTCTTCATCTCTTTTTTGTCTCATTTTCTACTTGTTCTGCTTCATTTTTTCTCCACCCTGGGCGGTGATCCTTCTCAGTTCATTACATGGAGTATAGTCACATCATTTCCACTATCTATCCCACAAACACTAATTCAGAGATCCTTAGTTTGAGAAGGTCATCTCGTTAGAGAGAGTTTATGTTACTTTAGCACTTGAGAGTGTGTCTATCCATTATTGATATCATATTTGGGGCCTATTTTGTTCATGTTCAAGGTATGTTCATTTGCATATATGTACAAAAAAAAAAAGAAAAAGAAAAAGATGGATCAAAAATAGAAAAAAAAAAAAGCACATGTGTGTATGTGCATAGTATTCTCCATCATTGAGTGTGTATATTGACATCCAATGGTAATTTTATCGAGTATGTTTGTTGGTGAAAGTTTGTATGTGAGCTTTTTGAGATCCTCTTTTCTTTGTATTCACCTTGTCATATATCTTTGAGAGTGAGATGAGTGACCTTTTCCTAGGGGCTCTAGGTCATTATCCTTTCCATAATTACATTCATTATTGATGCGACTTTACTTCATGTTTGATTTGGGTTGATCATCACTTTTTTTCGTATATCTATTGTTTCACTATCATCCTCGTCATTTCTTTTGATTCATCTCCTTCGCTTCACCCCTTTGTTCTTTTCTTACACTCACCTATTCCAAGTTTGATATTCCCCTTGCATCATTCTTACACATCTCATTATCAATTTGATTTGATTCATTGTCTCATTATTGATATTTTATTCACATTGGGCACCCTCAGGTCCATGGCTCATGAGCTCTTCTATACATGTTGCATTTTATACATGAGGGCATGGGTTTTTTATCATTGGGTATTTAGGCATAGTTTCCCTTCATTTCTATTACCCTATCACCCTAGCCTATGTTATGTCCCATATTTTAAGACCACCCTGAGGCCATGGGATTAGATGTCGTCTTCGACATCCCTTACTTGGACAGGTGTTTGGGATTTGGATGATATTTAGATACCATCATGCTTCTTCTTCTGGAAGATGCCTCTATGATGTTTGAACCTGTTTCAGTTGTGGATATGGATGGACCGGGATTGTACATTTCATGATGGATAATCCGATGTTGTTTGATTCTTTCGATCCACCATACATCTGATGCCATAGTGGGGCATGTTTCCCTTTCGGTTGAGATTTATAGATCTTCATGAAGTTTCATGATCATCTTCACTTACAAAATAGACATCAAGACGATGACCTATTTGTTATCTTATCATGATCCCCTAGTGGAGCCTCTTTTGGGCCATTTAGTCAAACCCACACTTTTTTATATTTAGATGTCGTCATGCTTCTTCTTCTAAGATACGCCTTTTGAGATGTGGAGCTATGGATATGGATATGGATGACTAGGATTACACACTTGGTGATGGATGATTTGGTGCCATCCGATTTTTTCGACCTACCATACATCTGATACCATACTAGGGCATATTTCCCTTTCGATTGAGATTTGTAGATCTTCATTGATTTGCATGATCATCCCCATTTATGAGATCCATGTCGAGTTGATGATCTATATTTATTTTACAATGATTCCCTAGTGGAGCTTTTCTTAAGTCATTCAGTCAGGCTCATACTTTCTGATATTGTCATGATTCTTCGATGGAGTTATCTTAGGCGCATAGACTCCTATATCATCATTTCAGTGGAGTACATGTCAGATCTCTTATTCATCCCCATTGAGTTATTCTCAAGTCATCAGCACGGACCAAATGTACTAGTTGCTATACTGGGGCATATTTTCCTCAGTTACCCACATGGCAGGATGCGTCAGTTGCTGTACTGGGGCATATTTCCCCTTTTTTGTTGTGAAGGTGATCGTCTTCTCACGGAGCTGTTATTGTTTTCTTTATTTAGCTTAGGGATATTTATTCGCATTACTGGTCACAGTATCGATGATTTATGCAGAGATGAGCCTTCAGATGAGATTGACCTTTGGGTTTTGACTTTCTTATTACCTATGACTCTTCAATAGATCGTTGTGTTGAGATAGTGATAGTTTCCCTAATGGACCATTTTTCTTGAGACCCGTCAATGGATCGTTCTTTTGAGATGACGACAGATTCCTCCAATAGGGTATCTCGAGTTAAAGGCTTCTGGATTATTATGACACTTTGTCAAGCCTCGTGATTTAGTCAGATTGGTTGTGATACTTTATTTTATAGTTGATTTGACCATTCCGAGTAGTTAGCAGAGCATCTTTTGAGACTCATGAAGTCTCTTTCAGACCCTTTAGTGGATTGAGAGTTGTGGTGGCACGCTACACTAGGGTATATTCCCTCCCCTCATCATCTCCTCGTAGCTCAGCGTTTAGAGCCACCGTCCTTCTTCAGTTTAGTGTTTAGATCCATGTCTTCCATTTGGCATTCAGAGTCGTTGTCTCAGTTTGGCGTTCGGAGCCACCATTTTTTTTAGTATAGCGTTCAGAGCCACCAATTTTTTTTATTTTTATTTTTTTAAGTTTAACATTCAGAGCTACCATTTTTTTTCTTAGTATGGCGTTCGAAGCCACATCTTCAGTTTGACATTCAGAGCCACCATCTCTTTTCAGTTTGGTGTTCAGAGCCACCATCTCTTTTCACTTTAGGCGTTCAGAGCCACTATCTCTTCTCATTTTTGGCGTTCAGAGTCATTGTCTCAATTTAGTGTTCAGAGCCATCGTCTCTTCTCAGTTATGGCATTTAGAGTCGTTGTCTCAGTTTGGCGTTCAAAGCCACCATCTTTTTTTAGTTTGGAGTTTAGAGCCACCATTTCTTTTTCAGTTTGGCATTTAGAGCCACCATCTTTTTTCAGTTAGGTGTTCAGAGCCACCACTTGCATAAGCGTTCAGAGCCATAATTTCAGTTTGGCATTTAGAGCCACCATTTTCATAGGCATTCAGAGCCATCATAATTTTCATAGGCGTTCAGAGCCACCATTTGCATAGGCATTTAGAGCCATCATTTGAATAAGCATTTAGAGCCATCATTTGGATAGGCATTCAGAGCCATCATTGGCATAGGCCATCAGAGCCACCATTGGCATAGGCGTTCAAAGCCACTATTTCCATTGGCATTCAAAGCCACCATTTGCATAGGCATTCAGAGCCACCATTTGCATGGGTGTTTAGAGCCACCATTTTCATAGGTTTTCAGAGCCACCATTTCCATATGCGTTTAGAGCCACAATTTGCATAGGTGTTCAAAGCCACCATTTGCATAGGCGTTCAGAGCCGTCATTTTGATAGGCGTTCAGAGCCATCATTTTCATAGGCGTTCAGAGCCACCATCATTTTCATAAGCGTTCAAAGCCACCACCATTTTCATAGGCGTTCAAAGCCACCATCATTTTCATAAGCTTTCAGAGCCATCATTTTCATAGACGTTCAGAGCCATCATTTTCATAGGCATTCAGAGCCATCATTTTCATAGGCATTCAGAGCCACCATTTGCATAGGCGTTCAGAGTCACCATTTGCATAGGCGTTCAAAGCCATCATTTTCATAGGCGTTTAAAGCCATCATTTTCATAGGCGTTCAAAGCCACCACTTTCATAGGCGTTCAAAGCCATCATTTTCATAGGTGTTCAGAGTCATCATTTTCATAAGCGTTCAGAGCCACCATTTTAGTTTAGTGTTCAGAGCCATCATTTTCATAGGCGTTTAGAGCCACCATCATTTTCATAGGCGTTCAGAGCCACCATTTTTTTCATAGGCATTCAGAGCCACCATCATTTTCGTAGGCATTTAGAGCCATCATTTTCATAGGCGTTCAGAGCCACCACCATTTGCATAGGCATTTGGAGCCATCATTTGCATAAGCGTTGATTACTACTCAAAAAGTGCTCTTTTATAGCTTCTTATAAACTCTTTTAAACACTTTTGAGTAGTGATTAATACTTTTTAACTCAATTGGCACATTAAGGACCCTTGCAAATGTTACTAATCAGGTTTTGGCAAGTTTTGGTTTTTTTTATAGCTTTTTTATCATTAAAAACGAGCCAAGAATGAAGGAGAACTTTGTGTAGTCCATGGCAAAGCAAGTTGAAGCTAAATTACAAGAAGAATCCAAGTTTTAGAGAGCTTCGAAGCCTTTTCCAAATCAATCAAGTATACAAGGAAGAGAATCAGAGAAGGAATCTAACATTCAACAATTTCACAACCCCTTTGTGAAATTTTCACAAGCTTGCAAAATGCCCAAGAGGAGTACAAGCTGCAGGACACAGAGAGAAAGGCTGTGAAGAAGGAATTTCGCAACCTTGCGAAACTGAGAATGAATTTCGCAACCCCTTGTGAAATTTTCGCAAACAAGAATGCCTTGCAAAATCTTCCTGTAATCTTTAGATATTTTTGCACCGACTCCGTTAGATTTTTATCTCAAGATATTTTGTGTCATTACGTATTCTCTCCTTGTAATCAGCCAAAGATCTTTTTAGATATTTAGTATATCTAATTGAGGGGTTAAAAATATCTCTCTATATATGTATTAAGATATCTCTTTTTTGTAATATCTCGGAATCTTGGAACAAATTCTTGGGGATCACTTGTACATTCTTTTTAGTAAGAAATATACAAAGCTTTGCTCTGCCTTGCCTACTCATTTTGATTTTATTTTCTTTCTAGCCAAACAACCTCTGAGGTTGTTTTCTCAGAGGATGAGTGGCTAGGCTTTTTTGTTTCTTGGACTGAAGGATGCTAGGTAAGGGATCCAGATACAAAAGTGAGAGTTTTCCTTGTTTCAGTTTTAAATGAAGAGAAGTTGTGACCCGTTAATGGTTTTTATCTTTTTAGTTAACTTAAAATCTCTTAAAATCACCTAGGCCAACACTTGGTAAGCTTTTCGGACTCGGTCCATTGAGATCCATTAGTTATCTCTTGCGAGCCTCTGAGAGGTGGTTTAAAGGTAGGATTACCTAGAATAGCCAACACTTGGTAAGCTTTCGAACTTCCTGGAGACATCCATTAGTTATCTCTTGCGAGCTTTTGAAGGGTAATCCAAGGTTAAGGATCACCTTGAATGGCCAATACTAGGTGAGAGGTATGAACCATCGTAAGATGATTCAGTGAGAGGGTTTTAGTCTTTGAAACCATTAATGGGAAGCAACTGTAACACGCCGGTTCAGGAAATAACTATAGGTTAAATCCCCAATACGAGGAAAAGATCCGGAATCTCCCTTTTTATATAAGGAACCTGAACCTAGTGACCTGAAACTCCAAGAAACCTTTTCTTTGTAATTAATCTCAGTTGCAATTTTTGGTTAGCTTAAAACCAACCCTTTTCAACCAACTTTATGTTTTCTTTTAAAGCTAACTCATAAAAGAAAAACCACCATCTCAGTGCTGTAACTAATACCATGTGCGAAATGAAAACCCGTCCTTATGGACGATTCTAGAACCGTTATGCTATGCTAGCTATGCTACCCTAGTATATGGTGAATTAGGTTTATAAATTTTGTTGATAGCTCCTGTCGGAGGACTGAATTAAGTAGAACACCAATTGGGGACGAATCAAATGGCGTCGTTGCCGGGGATGGTGCAACTTCCCAGTGATATGATCTTTTCAAAACACTTGTGATCTTCATCATAAGTTTGGTGATTTTTTTTTTTTTTTACTAACTCTTTATTTTTTTCATTTTATTTGTTTATGTTTTTAGTTTATCTTTTATCTAGTTTTAGTTAACCTTAATTTTTTTTTTCTAGAATTGTTTTTCTTTTGTTTTCTTTATTTTTATTTCAGTTATTGCTAGTTGTGCATGCCATATTGGATACAAGACAGTGAGGGAAGACTTGTGAAAATAAAAAATCCTCACGAAACAGAGTTGGAATTGTGTGGGAAAGTCATGGAAGCTACACCTGAAGATCAGCATAGTCAACATGCTCCAGAGGAGAATATTAACGCATATCACTCCATGAGGGACAGTATGCATCCATCTCGTATGAGTGCACCATCATGTATAGTGCCACCTACAGAGCAGCTAGTGATCCGACCACATATTGTGCCACTTCTACCTACTTTCCATGGGATGGAAAGTGAGAATCCCTACGCACATATCAAGGACTTTGAGGAGGTTTGTAATACTTTCCGAGAAGGAGGAGCTTCAATCGACTTGATGAGGCTCAAGCTATTTTCTTTCACTTTGAAGGATAAGGCCACAATCTGGCAAAATTCTTTAAGGCCAAGGAGTATCCGAACTTGGACTGATTTGCAAGCTGAATTTCTTAAGAAATTTTTCCCAACTCATAGGACCAATGGCTTGAAAAGGCAAATTTCAAACTTCTCAGCTAAAGAGAACGAGAAATTCTATGAGTGTTGTGAGAGATACATGGAAGCTATCAATGTTTGTCCTCACCATGGCTTTGATACATGGCTATTGGTAAGCTACTTTTATGACGGTATGTCTTCTTCAATGAAGCAGCTCTTAGAAACGATGTGCGGAGGAGACTTCATGAGTAAGAATCCGGAGGAATCCATGGATTTCTTGAGTTATGTAGCAGAAATTTCAAGATGATGGAATGAACCGAATGCCAGAGAAGTGGGAAGAATGAAATCTCAACCTAATGCTTCTAATGCTAAGGTTGGGATGTATACTTTAAATGAAGACACCGATATGAAAGCAAAATTCGCAGCTATGGCAAGAAGATAGAAAAGCTAGAAGTGAAAAAGATACGAGAAGTGCAGGCCATTTCAGAAACACCAGTGTAAGCTATGTCATGTTCCATTTGTCAATCTTTTGAGCACTTGGTGGTGGAGTGTCCTACGATTCCAACTGTGAGAGAAATATTTGGGGATCAAGCAAATGTTATTGGACAATTTAAGCCTAATAACAACGCTTCATATGGCAACACCTACAATTCAAATTGGAGGAGCCATCCGAATTTCTCATGGAAGCCAAGGGCACCTCAGTACACGCAACTTGGCCAAGCACCTCCATAAACCTCAAATCTTGAACAAGCCATTGTGAATCTTAGCAAGGTCGTGGGAGACTTTGTTGGAGACCAGAAATCCATCAATGCTCAGATCAGTCAAAGAATTGATAATTTAGACAAAATGATGGATGAGAGGCAAAATGATCTATCTCAGAAGATAGATAATCTCTAATATTCGATCTCAAGGCTCACCAATCTCAACTCGGTGCAAGAGAAAGGAAAATTTCCTTCTCAACCTCATCAGAATCCCAAGGGTATCCATGAAGTGGAGGCTTAGGAGGGAAAATCCTCACAAGTGAGGGAAGTTAAAGCAATGATCACTCTAAGGAGTGGTAAAGAGGTTGATCTGCCTACATCCAAGTCAGAGCATGAACCAGAGAAAGAGAAGAGGGAGGAAATCAAAGAAAAGAGGAAAATGAACAGTACAAAGAAGGAGGACCTTGAAGCTACTATGAATGAAGAATAGAAAAGGACCATAAACTAGGAAGATCTGATGAAGAAACACATGCCTCCACCATTCCCACAAGCTTTGCAGGGAAAAAAGGGAATCAATAATGCATTAGAAATTCTTGAAGTGTTGAGACAAGTGAAAGTTAACATCCCTTTGCTAGACATGATCAAACAAGTTCCGACTTATGCAAAATTCCTGAAGGACTTATGCACTATAAAAAGAGGGTTGAATGTGAGTAAGAAGGCCTTCTTAACTAAGTAAGTAAGTTCCATTATACAGTGAAAGTTTCTAGTGAAATACAAAGATTCGGGCTGCCCTACCATTTCCGTGATGATTGGAGAGACGTGTGTGGAGAAAGCTTTGTTGGACTTCGGGGCAAGTGTGAATTTGCTACCCTACTCTGTTTACAAGCAATTGGGACTTGGAGAGTTGAAGCCAACAACAATCACTCTATCTCTAGCAGATATATCTGTGAAGATTCCAAGAGGTATGATTGAAGATGTCCTAGTTCAAGTTGACAAATTCTACTACCCAGTAGATTTTATTGTTCTTGATATGGACCCATTTGCAAGAGAAGCTAACTGTGTTCCTATCATACTTGAAAGACCATTCCTAGCTACATCAAATGCCATCATCAATTGTAGAAATGGGGTCATGCAACTTACATTTGGTAACATGACATTAGAGCTCAACATCTTCTATATGTGCCAGAAATAATTCCATCCGGAAGAAGAAGAACCAGAAGAGGTGTGCATGATAGACAACCTAGTGGAGGAGCATTGCAATTAGAAAATGCTAAAAGATTTGAACGAGAGTCTTGGGGATCTTGATGAAGGGTTACTTGACCCTCAGATTTGATTGCTACTCTGCCCCCTTTGAAGATGAGGGAAGAATTCTCCCTTTATTCAATGGGGAAGAGACACAAGAAGCCGTTAAGAAGGAGCCCCCAAAGCTTATTATGAAGCCATTACCCACAGAGTTGAAGTATGCATACCTGGAAGAGAACAAGCAGAACCCTGTTGTTATTTCTTCATCTCTTATCACTACTCAGGAGGATTGTCTACTTGAAATCCTCAAGAGATAGGGTGGAAAATTTATGATCTAAAAGGGATCAACCCCTTAGTCTGTACTCATCATATATACATGGAAGAAGAAGCTAAGTCAGTTCGTCAACCCTAAAGAAGGTTGAACCCTCACATGCAAGTGGTGGTGCGAGCTGAAGTTCTTAAGCTACTTCAGGCCAATATTATCTACCCCATATCAGATAGCCCATGGGTGAGTCCTATGCAAGTTGTGCCAAAGAAATTAGGGATCACAGTGGTGCAAAATGATAAGGGAGAAAAAGTTTCTACACACCTCACTTCAGGTTGGAGGGTGTGTATTGATTATAGAAAGTTGAATGTTGTAACAAGGAAGGATCACTTCCCGTTGCCGTTTATTGATCAAGTGCTTGAGAGGGTCTCAGGCCATCCATTCTACTATTTTTTGGATGGCTACTTCGGGTATTTTCAAATAGAAATTGTTGTTGAAGACCAGGAGAAGACCACTTTCATATGTCCATTTAGAACCTACACATACAGAAGAATGCCTTTCGGCTTATGCAATGCACCAACAACATTCCAAAGATGCATGTTAAGCATTTTCAGTGATATGGTGGAGCGTATTATGGAAGTCTTTATGGACGATATCACCGTATATGGAAGTGCATTTGATGAATGCTTAGTTAACTTGGAAGCTGTGCTGAACCGATGCATTGAGAAAGACTTGGTGCTTAACTGGGAGAAATGCCATTTCATGGTACCCCAAGGGATTTTCCTTAGGCATATTATCTCAAAGAAAGGCATTGAAGTGGACAAAGCAAAGGTTGAACTTATTGTCAAGTTGCCATCGCCAACAACTGTCAAAAGAGTACGCCAATTCCTTGGCCACGCAGGGTTCTATAGGAGGTTTATTAAAGATTTCTCTAAACTTGCAAGACCTCTTTGTGAACTATTGGTAAAGGATGATAAATTCATATGGGATGATCGATGTTAAAGGAGTTTTGAATAATTGAAGCTCATGCTGACAACTGCTCCAATAGTGAAAGCTCCCAACTAGAAATTGCCCTTTGAAGTGAGTGCGATGCCAATGACTTTGCTATAGGAGCTGTTCTTGGCAAAAAGAAGATGGAAAGCCCTATGTGATCTACTAGGCAAACAAAACGTTAAATGAAGTGCAAAGAAACTACACAACCATAGAGAAAGAATTGTTGGCTATAGTTTTTACCTTAGACAAATTCCGCGCTTACTTGGTGGGGTCTTTCATTGTGGTTTTCACTGACCACTTGACCTTAAAATATTTGCTGACTAAACAAGATGCAAAAGCGAGGCTAATTAGATGGATTTTCTTGCTTCAAGAGTTCGATCTGAGATCAAAGACAAGAAAGGAGTGGAGAATGTGGTAGTCGACCATCTGTCAAGGTTAGCGATCGTACATAATTCCCATGGCTTGCCAATTAATGATGATTTTCCAGAGAAGTCACTCATGTTGATAGAAGTCGCTCCATGGTATGCTCATATTGCTAACTATTTAGTTATCGGAGAAGTCCCAAGTGAGTGGAAAGCACAAGATAAGAAGCACTTCTTTGCAAAAATTCATGCCTACTATTGGGAAGAGCCATTTCTATTCAAATATTGTGCGGATCAAATAATACGGAAGTGCATCCCTGAGCAAGAGAAACAGGGGATCCTCAGTCATTGCAACGAAAACGCATGTGGAGGCCACTTTGCTTCTTAGAAGACAGCTATGAAGGCATTACAATCGGGTTTTAGTTGGCCATCACTTTTCAAAGATGCCCACACCATGTACAGGAGCCGTGACAAATGCAAGAGGCTTGGGAAATTAACACGTAAGAACATGATGCCTTTGAACCCCATTTTAATAGTTGATCTTTTTTATGTCTGGGGCATTGACTTCATGGGACCTTTTCCTATGTCCTTTTGCTATTCCTACATTTTGATGGGAGTGGATTATGTTTCTAAATGGGTTGAAGCGATCCCGTGCAAATGCAATGATCATAGAGTTGTTTTCAAATTTCTTAAAGAGAATATCTTCTCTAGATTTGGAGTACCCAAGGCCATAATCAGTGATGGGGGTACTCATTTTTGTAACAAGCCGTTTGAAACTCTCTTAGCCAAGTATGGGGTGAAGCATAAGGTAGCTACACCTTACCACCCTCAAACTTCTAGGCAAGCCAAGTTAGCAAATCGGGAGATCAAAAACATACTAATGAAGGTGGTGAATACGAGCAAAAGAGATTGGTCTGTTAAGCTTCATGATTCATTATGGGCTTATAGAACAGCTTACAAGACCATTCTTGGAATGTCTCCTTATCGCCTAGTCTATGGCAAAGCGTGCCATCTCCCCATTGAAGTGCAATACAAAGCTTGGTGGGCAATCAAGACGCTAAACATGGACTTGAACAGAGCCGACATGAAGAGATTTCTAGACCTTAATGAGATGAAGAAACTAAGAAATGATGCCTACAATAATTCAAACATTGCAAAACAAAGATTGAAAAGGTGGCATCATCAGTTAGTCTCCTGCAAAGAATTCCAGAAAGGACAAAGAGTCTTGTTGTATGACTCTAAGCTTCACATCTTCCTGGGAAAGTTGAAGTCAAGATGGATAGGTCCGTTTACTATCCAACAAGTGTATTCAAACGGAGTAGTAGAGCTACTCAATTCTAACAGCACCAGGACTTTCAAAGTCAATGGCCAATGTCTCAAGCCATTCGTGGAGCCATTTGCTCGAGACAAGGAGGAAATCAACCTCCTTGAGCCACATCAAGCTTAACAAAACAAATGGTTAGATGGACTTAGTCTGTCGGAAGACACTTAGTCCATATTTTTTGTTTTAATGTTAATTTCAAGTTTTATTGATTTAGTACTTGTTTTCATTTTGATTTCTTGCTTTAATTTTATTTTAGTGTGATTTAATTTAATTTTTTATGATCAATTGCAGGTGAATTCCAAAACAAATGGAAAAACTTTTCAAATTTTTTTCCCAAGGAGGAAAAACAGAGCAATTCGCAACCCCAAATTCACCTAACGAAAATTTCACAAGGGCTGCACAAAAATTCGCAAACCAGCTTTGCCTTGTGAAAATCTTATGAAATTTAAAAGAGGTTGCAAACTCAGTTCGCAAATCAAAAGTCTATTTCTCAACCTTGCGAATTCCAACGGTCTCTGTGCGAATTCCAACAGTCACTTAAACCTCTATTTAAGTGACTGTTGTATTCGTTTCGCAAACCTATCTACTCCTTGCGAAACCCTCAGTATCCATTGGCCATTACGAAACCACCTTGCGATGCCCAAGAGACCATTGGCTTTCTCTCCAGTAGACGTCCCGCGAACACCCATTTGAAGAGGCGACCTACACTTCTCGCTCTATTTTGACCATGGCACGCATTAGAGGAGGCCATACTGACCCTTCAATATCTCGCGAGTAGAGGCCAAGAGCCTCCCCTCCTCAGGATTCATCTCAAGCCTCGACCGGTTCGTCTTGTAAGGGTAGGGTACCCTCTAGCCCTCCTCAACGCCCATATGCGACACGGAGACCACCCCTTAAGCCATCAGTATGCCGCCTTCCACCTAAGAGAGCCAGGACCTCAGGCCTTGGAGAGACATCTAGGCATGTGATTCGTTCCCAATTGGTGTCTCAGCCGATTCATGTCCTCTCAATGGTCCCCAACAACGGTGCCATTTGATTCGTGTCCAACTAGTGTCCCTTGATTTTGGTCCTTAGACAGGAGTAATCAACAAAATTTATAACCTATTACACCATGTACTAGGATAGCCTCAGCTAGCATAGCATAGTGGCTCTAGGATCGTTCACTGGGATGGGTTTTCACTTCACAA
>JAAKHE010000181.1:43517-92108 GCA_011039315.1 Vitis labrusca | reverse complement strand
TCTCTAATGCGAGGAAATGAACCAACTGACCGGAGCTATGCTTTTGCATGAGGAACCTCCCCTGTGAACCTAAATCTCCAAGGAATGTTTTTCTTCATAAGTAATTTCCAATACTTGTTGTACCGTTAGTATAAATCTAAACCTTTTTCAACCAAAGTTTGTGTTTTACTTCTTAAACTAACCTTGCAATGAAACAACACCAATTCACTTTGAATTGGTATCATTTTCAGTTTGAAAACCCTTCCCAGTGAACGATCCTAGAACCGCTATGCTATAGTAGCTTTTTCTTTGCTACCCTAGTTCATGGTGTAATAGGTTATAAATTTTGTTAATTACTCCCTCCATCAAGGAGCACCAGCTGGACATGAATCAGCTGATACACCAATTAGGCATGAATCAGGGCGCGGACGTGTATTCTTTAGTGAAAGCTTGAGAACGATAGTGCATCGTATGACTGTGTGTCACACGTTCATATGCATTTCATTTAATTGTTGCATATTGTGGAATTGTGTATAATATTATAGATTAAATTATGTGGTTTTATCAATACTGTAGAGATGCTTATTTTATGTTATTTGGAACTTAGTTTTCTTCATTAACCCCTTGGGTGTTAGGCACCTTACTGAGCAATGTGGAATGCTCACCCCTCCCTTTTCACATCTTTTTAAATGCAGATATCACTCTTGAGGATCCACGGGTGGGGCAGGAAGGACTTTAGGATGCCCCTGAAGTGGATTAGTGAATCGTGTTGTATTTATTGTGTTTGTGATTTTGGGACTTGTTTTAGTAAACAGTGAACCATGGACTTATAATGAGACCCTATTTTGATTAAGTTGTTAATTACAAACTTTTATTTTTGGACTATAATGATAATTATTAAATCTTGTTTCTTTTGAGTATTGTTTGGTATATTGTTAGTTGGGGAGAACTCTAGTGTGATGTATGTGTAGAAAAAAATTTTTTAGAGTGTTTTGGTTGACTGCCAGCATGGTGTAGGAGGAACCCTTAGGGTCAAACCTTTGACCTGGGGTCATGGGCCAAATTTTGGGCTTCTCGGAATTTGGGTCGTGACAGCGTGGTATCAGAGCCAAGGTTGCAATAATACCTTGGGGTCAATGTTTGTGGGTGTTTGTGTGTGTTGTAATGTTATGATTTTCTGTATGTGTGAGCTAGTGAGCTGATTATTAATTGAATTATTTAATTGTTAATGCTTGATGTTTGAAAAACCTTGTGATAGTGTTTGTTGATGATAATAAGAAACATTATGGTGTTAATTATGTTGATTTATGTATTGTGATTGTATGAAAGTGAAAGTTTTGATAGTTGTTGAAGTTGCTAAATGGGTACATGTGAATTTATTTTGCTCACCTTAGTGGTGTGGTTGAATTAGGGTTTGTTCAATTTGAAATGGTGGGAAGGATTAGAAAAGGGAGATTTGAGAGAGATGAGGATTTGGAGTTGGTAAGAGAAGAACTCCGAGAAGTAAGAAGGGAGTTGAGAGAGACTGCCCCATTGATGAGAGGCCAGGGTTCCATGAGGTCTGGAGGTACCTAGGGCCAAGAGGATTTAGATCACTTGCATAGGAGGAGTGGCTCTGAGAGGTCAGTAATGAGCCAGATGGAAGTGATGAAGAGATTCATGGTGATGCAACCTCCATCTTTTAATGGAGAGCCTAATGCGGAAGCAGTTGAGCATTGGATGAGGAGGATGAAAAGAATTCTGGTAAGGCTAGACATACCTGAGGGAAGAAGGGTAAGTCTGGTGGCATACGGTGCTTATTGACAAAGCTGATTTCTGGTGAGAATAAATGAAAAGAGTGTATGATACTGAGATTATGACCTGGGAGGAATTTGAGAGAATCTTCCTAGGCAAGTATTTTGGAGAAGTGGCTAAGCATGGAGTTTGAGCACCTCATCCAAGGAACTATGTCGGTGCTGGAGTATGAGTCACGCTTTTTGGAGTTGTCCAGATTTGCCTTGGGGATGATTAATAAGGAATGAGAAAAGGCTAGGAGGTTCCAACAGGGGTTGAGGCCTTCTATTCAGAATAGATTAGTCCCACTAGCAATAAGGGACTATTCTAAGTTGGTCAAGAGAGCTTTGTTGGTGGAGTAGGACATTGAGGAAACCAACCAAATTCAGGAGCAAAGGGGGGATAGAAAAGGGAAACAAAGAATGGGGGAAAGTTCCCAAAGGAGATCCTAGGGCCCGCAGCAGAGGTAGAGGAGTCAGCAGTTTGAGGGACATTCTTTGTTCTGTGTAGGAAGTGAGCAGAGTGCTTAGAGGGTGGCTACTATTAGAGTATGTTATGGTTGTAGAGCGGAATACTACTTATGGAGGGCTTACCCATTGTGAGCCGCACAACAGACTTGACCTCGGTCTTAGGGAGGTTCCCAGCAGCAACTGATACTGCCTTTCCAACCTCCTTAGTTTCAGTTACCTTACTACCAGATGCCATATTTACCCCCAGCAATGCAAGGAGCCAGGACAACTACCATGAGTAGTCAGACCCATTCTTCTCGAGGGTCGAATGCTAGAGGTAGGGGGAGGCAAGCAGTAGGAAGAGTTTTTGCCTTGACCCCAACAAAGCCAAAGGAAGATGCCCTTTTGGTGGAAGGTATGATTTTGGTATATAGTACTTGGGTGCGTGTTTTGTTTGATACTGGTGCAACTCATTCTTTCATTTCTGCATCTTGTGCTAATACATTGGGGTTAAAAATGGAAATGGTAGAAATTTTGTTACTTATCAAGTCCCCTATGGGTGCAAATTCTAGAGTTGATAGAATATGCAAGGGGTGCGTTATTACCTTGGCGAATAGAACACTTAAGGTGGATTTGAGGATTTTAAACATGATTGGGTATGATGTTATCTTGGGAATGGATTGGTTGATCGTGTATAGAGCACTTATTGATTGTCATTGCCGCAGGATAATATTTTGTCTGCCAGATGGATTTGAGGTTTGCTTTGTTGGAGGAAAGTGTGTTAGTTTGCCTTTTTCGTAGTTCGATCTGTGCTATCAGTACGTGTTGAGGAAGGATCAATAAATTTCCTAGCTTGCCTTCGTAGTAAGGAGAAAGCCCAAAAGGACATTATAGAAATTCTAGTAGTGAGAAAGTTTTAGGATGTATTCCCAGATGAGTTACCATGTGATTCGTTCCCAATTGGTGTATTAGCTTATTCATGTCCTCTCAATGGTCCCCAACAACGGTGCCATTTGATTCGTGCCTAACTGATGCCTTGATTTTGGTCCTCAAACGGGAGTAATCAACAAAATTTATAACCTATTACACCATGTACTAGGATAGCCTCAGCTAGCATAGCATAGTGGCTCTAGGATCGTTCACTGGGATGGGTTTTCACTTCACAATTGATATTAATTCAAAGATGAATTGGTGTTTTTTCATTTCAAGGTTAGCTTTAAAAGAAAACATAAACTTTGGTTGAAACAGGATTGGTTTTAAGCTAACCAAAAATAGTAACTGATTTTAATTACAAAGAATAGTGTTTATTGGAGTTTTAGGTTCACAGGGGAGGCTCCTCATGCAAAAACAGAGCTCCGGTCACTTGAATCTTTTCCTTGCATTAGAGAATTAACATATAGTTAATTTTCTAACCGGTGTTGTACAAATGCTTCCCTTTAATGGATTTCAGCACTAAATCCCTCTCACTGATGCATCTTGTAATGGCTCATGCCTTTCACCTAGCATTTTCCATTCAAGCTGATCCTTAACCTTGGATTTCCCTTCACAAGCTTGCAAGAGATAACTAATGGATGTCTCCTTAGAGTCCAAAAGCTTACCAAGTGTTGGCTGTTCTAGAAAATCCTACCTTCAAGTCACCGCCCAAAGATTTGCAAGAGGTAAACTAGTGCATCTCAATGGATGGAGATCACTTGTCTTACCAAGTGTTGGCCCAGGTGATTTAAAGGCATTTTAAGTTAACTAAAAAGATAAAAACCATTAACGGGTCACACTTACTCTTCATTAAACACTGAAACAACAAAACTTCCAATTTTTGCATGTGGAAACTTACCCGGCTTTCTTCACTCCAAGAGACAAAGAGCCTAGCCACTCATCCTATGAGGAAACATCCTTAGAATTTGTTTGGCTAGAAATAAAAATAACGAGTAAACAAAAATATATATGAAAAACAGAGCAAGTGCTTTGTAGAATATATTTCTTACTATAATCCTCCTCTCGTCGGATTACATATATTACAAGATTGATTTCTGTACATTGGTTCAAAGATATATATAGAGAAGATATTTTCTAAGAAATATCCCAATAATATCTTTGACTGATTATAAGGAGAAAATAAAAATTTACACAGAATATCTTGAGAAAAAATCTAACTTAGTCGGTAGCAAATATCTAAGATTGCACAGGTGGATTTCGCACGTTGAATTGTCCATTTTCCAAGTTTGAACTTTGATTTTGCAAGTTGAATTTGTGATTTCACAACTTGGAGATGATTCGCAACTTCATTCACAGCTTGGAGGTGATTTTGCAACGTGGTTCGCAGCTCATTTCGCAGCTGCAAAATGGGCTTTGGGCTGCGAAATTTTCTCTCAGCTTTGCATGGTTGTCTTCAAACGGCCATAACTTCTTTGTTTCAACTCCAATTCACACACCGTTTGAAGCATTGGACTCCTGACTTCCCGAGCTTCAAAAAGACATATAGTATACATAAAATGGACTCCAGGAAGTACTCGAAATGTGTCCAACAGTTTCTATCCTCTTGAATTTCTTCATGTTAGATTTCTCTCTTTTTCCTCCTTGCATTCTTGATATGCTTTGGCAAAGAACTACAAAGCTCCAAAGCTTGAATTCTTCATGTAAATGAGCTTCCATTTGCTTTGCCATGGATTATATAAAGCTCTCCCTCATCTTAGTTGCTTTGGTGATAAAAAAGCTATCAAAAACACCAAAACTTAACACAATTTGATTAGAAACGATTGTAAGGGTCCTTAACATGCCAATTGACTTAAAAGGTAATAACTACTACTCAAAAGTGTTTAAAAGAGTTAATTACAAGCTATAAAATAACACTTTTTGAGTAGTAATCACCAGGCTTACCACCACATAGAGAGTTTGATTTCTCTATTGAAGTATACCCAGGAACGAATCCTATTTCAGTATCCCCCTTTAGGATGATGCCTCTTGAGTTGAAGGAGTTGAAAACTCAGTTGGAGGAATTATTGAGTAAGGGTTTTATTCGTCCGAGTACATTGCCATGGTAGCCCTAGTGTTGTTTGTGAAGAAGAAGGATGGCACCTTGAGGTTGTGTATTGACTATAGGAAGTTGAATAGAGTTACTGTGAAGAATAAGTATCATCTTCCAAGGATAGTTGACTTGTTTGATCAGTTGAAGGGTGCGAAGTATTTTAGTAAGATTGACTTGAGAACTGGGTATCATCAATTGAGGGTTAGGGAAGAAGATGTTCCTAAAACCGCTTTTAGAACGAGATATGGGCATTATGAATTCTTAGTCATGCCTTTTGGGTTAACTAATACCCTCGCTGCTTTCATGGATTTAATGAACATAATATTTCGTGCTTACTTGGATCAGTTTGTGATTGACTTTGTGGATGACATCTTGATTTACTCAAGGAGTTTGAAGGAGCATAAGCAGCATTTGGTGACCAGCCTTAGAACTTTAAGAAGACATTGGTTGTATGGAAAGTTGGACAAAAGTGAGTCTTGGCTTACTGAAGTGAATTTCTTAGGACATGTGGTTTTTGAAGCGGGAATAGCAATGGATCATTCCAAGGTGGAAGCTGTGCAGGAGTGGCAAAGGCCTACTAATGTATTTGAGGTTAGAAGTTTCTTGGGGTTAGATGGATATTATAGGAGGTTTGTGGAATACTTCTCTAGGATTGTAGCACCAATGACTCGGTTGACTAGAAAAGGAGTGAAGTTTGAATGGAAGGAGGAGTGTGAGAATGCTTTCCAGGAGTTGAAGCGGAAATTGATCACTACCCTAGTGTTAATTGCTTGTATTAGTGGAGAGTTGTTTACACTTTATTGTGATGCTTCTGTAGTGGGACTAGGGTGTGTGCTAATGCAACAAGGCAAGGTGGTAGCTTATGCCTCAAGATAATTAAAGCAGCATGAGCGGAATTATCCAACACATGATTTGGAGCTTGCAACAATGGTGTTTGCCCTTAAGACTTGGAGACACTATTTGTATGGAGACAAGTTTGAGGTGTACTTTGATCACAAGAGTTTGAAATACATTTTCACTCAAAAGGATCTGAACTCTAGGCAAAGGACATGGATGGAGACATTGGAAGATTATGATTTTGCTCTTCATTACCATCTTGGAAAGGCGAATGTGGTAGCAGATGCCTTGAGTAGGAAGAGCTATGGCCAGTTGTCTAACTTAGGGTTGAGAGAGTTTGAGATGCATGCGGTTATTGAGGATTTTGAGCTATGTCTTGGTTGGAAAGGACAAGGTCCATGCTTGTATAGTATATCGGCTAGACCAATGTTTATCTAAAGAATAGTGGAGGCCCAAGTTCATGATGAGTTTTTAGAAAAGGTTAAAACCTAGTTGGTAGAAGGTGAAGTAGATAAAAATTGGTGTATGCATGTAGATGGGAGTGTGAGGTTTAAAGGGAGATTGTGTGTGCCAAGAGATGTGGAGTTAAGAAATTAACTTCTAGCATATGCTCATAGGGAAAAGTATACCATCCACCCTAGGAGTACCAAAATGTATCAAGATTTAAAGAGATAGTTCTAGTGGAGTGGGATGAAGAGAGACATTGCTCAGTATGTAGCCAACTGTCAGATTTGTCAGCAAGTCAAAGCTGAACACCAGAGGCTTACAAGGTTGTTGCAACCTTTACCTATACCTAAATGGAAGTGGGATCATATCACTATGGACTTTGTGATAGGGTTGCCAAGAACTAGAAGCAAGAAAAATGGAGTTTGGGTGATTGTGGAGCGTCTTACTAATTCAGCTCATTTTCTAGCCATGAAGACTATTGATTCCATGAACTCTTTGGCTAAGTTGTATATAGGAGATTGTGAGATTGCATGGGATACCTTTATTTAGAGTGTCTGACAGGGAACCTAAGTTTACTTCTCAATTTTGGCAGAGTTTACAAAGGGCTTTGGGCACCCAATTGAATTGTAGCACTGCTTTTCACCCTTAGACAGATGGTCAATCAGAAAGAGTGATCCAAATTTTAGAAGACATGTTAAGGGCTTGTGTTTTGGACTTTGGAGGAAATTAAGCAGATTACTTACCTTTGGTAGAGTTTGCTTATAACAACAGTTACCAATCTAGTATTGGCATGGCACCTTATGAAGCACTCTATGGGAGACCTTGTAGATCACCCTTATGTTAGATAGAGTTGGGTGAGAGTCATTTGTTGGGACGTGAGATTGTCTAAGAGACTACATAAAAGACACAACTCATCAAGGAAAAACTTAAGACTGCCCAAGATAGACAGAAAAGTTATGCAGACCAAAGACGAAGGCCCTTGGAGTTTTAGGAAGGGGATTGGGTGTTTGTAAAAGTGTCCCCACGAAGAGGCATATTTCGATTTGGGAAAAAGGGGAAGTTAACCCCTAGATTTGTGGGACCATTTCTGATTGATAAGAGAGTTGGCCCAGTGGCATACAAATTAATCTTGCCTCAACAGTTGTCCCTTGTGCATGATGTCTTCCATGTGTCGATGCTAAGGAAGTGTACTCTAGATCCAACTTGGGTAGTGGACTTGCAAAATGTTCAGATTAGTGAAGATACTTCTTATGTGGAGGAACCTTTACAAATTCTAGAAGTTGGAGAACATAGGTTTAGGAACAAGGTGATTCCCGTAGTCAAACTGTGGTGGCAACACCATGGGATAGAAGAAGCCACCTGGGAACCTGAGGAAGAAATGAGACAACACTATCCGCAACTCTTCTACAATTTTTAAGGTAAGCTTGTTTAAATTTTGGGACGAAATTTCTTTTTGGGGGTTAGGATGTAATGACCGAGTTTTTTTGGCCATGTTGGAAATTCTTCTTTGAAAAGTCTTATTTTGAGTGGTGGTTGAAAAGTAAAAAAAGAAAAGTGTTTAGAGAACACGTGTTAATTTTGGATTGAAAAAATTCGAATTATTTTGTTGGTTAATTGGGCGAGTTGAAAATTTTGTGCCACATCAGCCTTATGGTAGAATATTTCTTAGGATTTTAGAAATTGAAAGTTTCCGAGAACGAAAAAAGAAAATGAAAATGAAAAGTGAATTAATTAAAATTAATTAAGTAAAAATTAAATTAAATTGCTTAATAATAAAATTGAGAAAATTAAATTTTTGGGCTAGTGGTTAATAAATTAATTTGTGTGTTGTTAAAAAAAAATTAGGTGAATTGAAAATGAAATGAAGAATAAGCAAATGAAAATAAATAAAAGAAAAGAAATAAAAGAGGTTGGATAATGGGCCGTGGGCTGTGGTTTGTTAAAAACAAAGGGAATTGGTTTTTAAAAGAAAAAAAAAAGAAAGGAATTAAAAAAAAAGTGGCAGAAGAGGAGGAGCTGCTCGCGGCGACTGTGAGAGAAGTCATCCCATCGGAACTTTGACCGGCCATTTAGACGGCCGAATGACGTTTGTTTTGCCTCATATTTTGAGGAGGTGTTCTACTCAACGAGATGAACAATTCTACGGTGGTCGATCTTGATTTTAACGGTTGGATTCATAGATCTATGGTAGGGGAACCTAACCCTAAAAATTTAATAAATGCGTTTTTCCTTGGAAAAAAATTATAAATCTTGTCCTTATGAGTTAAGTAGGTAAGGTTGGTGTTGTAGGAATTTTTTTGGCTGATTCGGAATTTTTTTGGAATTTTTTTAATTTCGGGAATTTCATTTTGGTTGATAAATGATTGTTTTGGGTTGTTAAAATTATGGTAATTGTTGGCAAATTCTGAAATTGTGGTATAATTTCAAATTTATTGATATGTGAATTTTTTGGAATATGTTCGGTAATTTTATTGTGGAAAATTAATTATATTTGATTATTGAAAATTATTAGAATTGTTGGAAAATTACGAAATTGTGGTATAAGTGATAATTTATTGATATGTGAATTTTTGAGAAATTGTTGGAGTATTTTTGGTGATTGTATTGTGGGAAAATAATTATATTGGATTATTGGGATTGTTGGAATTGTTGGAACTGTTAGAATTGTTGGGAAATTTTGGAATTGTGGCATGATTGTAATTCCAATGATATTGGTGATACATATGAATGAGAGTAATTAACCTCATGGCATTCATTTGCATCATGGTTGCGTGAAGAAAGGATAAAAATTGTGAAAAGTGTATTGAATGAAAAAAGAAAGAAAAAAATGAAATAGTGATGAAAAATAAAGGCCCATGTGAGGCGAATTAAGAAGGGAGAGAGATCTCCAGGGTGAAAGACCCAAAAGTTTACCCCGAGAAGACTCCAAATGGGGAGTGTATTTGGGTGCAGACGCGTATCTTTCGGTGAAAGCCCGAGAACGATAGTGCATTGTATGATTGTGTGTCACATGTTCATATGCATTTCATTGAGTTGTTGCATATTGTGGAATTGTGTATAATATTAGAGATTAAATTATGTGGCTTGATCAATACTGCAGAGATGCTTATTTTGTGTTATTCGGAACTTAGTAATCCCCATTAACCCCTTGGGTGTTAGGCACCCTACTGAGCAATGTGGAATGCTCACCCCTTCCTTTTTACATCTTTTTAAATACAAATATCACTCCTGAGGATCCACAGGTGGGGCAGGAAGGACTTCAGGATGCCCTTGGAGCGGCCTAATGGAGCGTGTTGTATTTATTATGTTTGTGGTTTTGTGACTTGTTTTAGTAAATAGTGAACTATGGACTTGTAATAAGGCCCTATATTGATTAAGTGGTTAGTTACGAACTTTTATTTTTGGACTGTAATGATAATTATTAAATCTTGTTGGTTTTGAGTATTGTTTGGTATATTGTTAGTTGGGGAGAACTCTAGTGTGATATATGTGTAGAAAAAAAAATTTTAGAGTGTTTTGGTTGACTGCCAGCTTGGTGTAGAAGGAACCCTTAGGGTAAAACCTTTGACCTGGGATCATGGGCCAAAATTTGGTATGCTCGGAATTTAGGTCGTGACATGAGTAATCTTAGAGGAGAAGAAAAGAAAATCAAAAGACAGGGAAAAATTTTTATAAAAAAGAGAAGGAGTGGTTTCCGAGAGGGCTCTTTGCATGGGGAGAGGTGAAGAAGAAGAAAAATAGTCTAAAAGAAAAGAAAGCATATAGATTTGAGAAAAAAAAAAAAAAAGAATGGGAAGGGCATTGAGATTGGAAGAGGAAAAAAAAATAAAGAGATGGAGAGAAAGAGAAAAATAAAGGATTGAGTGGGAGATTTGGAGATCAAGAACAGAGCAAGAGGAAGAGTTGTAGGAGAACAAAACAAAAGGGGATTCAGGAAATGTTTGAAGAGTAAAGGAGGGCACACAACTTTGCCTTTCTCTGGCCATTACCAATCTGGATCTCTCCCTGTTGAAATTTGGTGATCTCAAAGGTGTTATTCTTTCTCTTCTTTGTTCAGATCTTTTGATGGGTTTTCAACCTCAATTGTTCTTGTGATTGGTCACTAGGAGTTTTTGTATTGCTTTGTTGTATAAATCTTGGATTTCAGTTCCTTAAAGAATTTCTATTTGTTTTCCTGTCTCTGATGATGGGTTGTTGGAAAATTGGATTATTGGTCATCTGGGTTTCATCAGTATTGTGTTTGGCATGCTGTAGTGGATCTCAGGATGATTATCTTATGGTTTGTAGATCAACCACCAATACCTCGGTGGCTGGTCGCATATTTCTTGATGCCTCAAATTACCTTGTCATCCACAACCCTGAGCTATTCATAGCATCTAGAGCCCTTAGCTCACAACCTAAAGTCTTTCTTATGATCGACAACTCAGACATGTGTATGGAATCTACAACCCTTAGCTAATGACTTAGACTCTTCCATGTCAACCACAACCCTGAGTTGTACATAGAATCTGGAGGCCTCAGCTCATGATCAATGTAATTTATGTAATCCATAACATTGAGTTGTTAAGAGCATCTGAAGCCCTATGCTCATGACCTGGAGTCTTCATATCAACCACAAACCTACGTTGTTCATAGCATCTAGAGCCTTGAGATCATGACCTAGGGTCATTCATGTTAACCACAACCCTAAGTAGTTCATAGCATCTAGAGCCCTGAGCCCATGACATAGAGTCATTCATGTCAAACACAACCCTTAGTTGTTCATAGCATCAAGAGCCCTTAGCTCATGTCCCAAAGTCATTCATGTCAGCCATAACCTTGAAATGTTCATAACATCTAAAGCCCTGAACTCATGACTTGAAGTCTTTCTTTTCATCGACAACCTTAAGTTTTGCATAGCATCTAGACCCCTAAGCTCATAACTCGGAGTCTTTCTTGTCAACCACAACATTGAGCTGTTCATAGAACCTAGAGGCCTAATCTCATGAACTAGAGTCATTCATGTTATTTACAACCTTGAGTTGTTGATAGCATCTACAGCCCTAAGCTCACGACCCGAAGTCGTTCATGTCATCCATTTCCTGAGCAATTCATAGCATCTAAAGGTTTGAGCTCATGATGGGGAATCATTCACATCATCCACCACTCTGAGCAATTCATAAGATCTAAGGGCTTAAGCTCACAGGATCCTGGGTCACTCATATCATCCACAACTCGAAGCTCTTTATAGCATTTAGAGCCCTAGGCTCATGACTATGAGTAGCTCATGTCATCCATAGCCGAGAGTTGTTCATAGTATCTAGAGCCTTAAGCTAACCACCCAGAGTCATTCATGTCAACCATAACCCTGAGCTATTCATAGCATCTAGAGCCCTGAGTTCTCGACCTGGAGTTTTTCATTTCACGATAGCCTTGACCTATGTATAACATCTAGAGCCCTCAGCTTATGACTCAAAGTATTTTATTTCATCAACAACCTTAAGTTGTGTATAAGATCTAGAGCTCTAAGCTCATAACTAGGAGTCTTTGATGTCAACTACAACCTTGATCTTTACATAAAATCTAGAGACCTGATCCCATGACCCATAATTGTGCATGTCATCTACAATCCTGGTTTGTTACTAGCATCTAGAGACTTGAGCTCATGACCCAAAGTCATTCATGTCATCCACTACCTAGAGCAGTTCATAGCATCTAGAGGCTTGAGCTCATGACACAGAATCGTTCATATCATCCACAACCTAGAACGGTTCATAACATCTATAGGCCTAAGCTCATGGGATCCCAAGTCGTCCATATCCTCCACAACTATGAGTTGTTCATAACTTTTAGAGCCATAAGCTTAGCACTTAAAGTCTTTCATGTTAACCACCACCCTGAGTTGTTCATAGTATCTAGAGCCTTTAACTCATAACCCGAAGTCGTTCATGTCATCCACAACCCTGAGTTTTTCATAGCATCTAGTGCCTTAAGCTAACGACCTGGAGTCATTCATGTCTTCTATAACCCTGATTCAGCTCATCGAATCTAGAGCCTTTAGCTCATGATGCAGAATTCTTCATATCATCCATGACCCTAAGCAGTTCATAGCATCAAGAGGTTTGAGCTCACAGGATCCCGAGTCATACATATAATCAACAACTCTGAGTTGTTCATAGCATCCAGAGCCCTAAGATCACAACCTAGAGTAGAACATGTCTTCCATAGCTCTATGTTGCTCATAGCATCTAAAGCCTTTACCTCACGACCTAGAGTTGTTCATGTCATCCATAACCCTGAGTTGTTTATAGTATCAAGAGCCTTACGCTCATGACCTAGACTCTTTCATATCATCAATAACCCACACATGTGTATAGCATGTAGAGCCTTAAGCTCACGACCTAGAGTCTTTCATGTCATCGACAACCTTAAGTTGTGCATAGCATTTTGAGCCTTGAACTCATGACTTAGAGTCTTTCATGTCAACGATAGCCTTGAGCTGTTCATAGAATCTAGAGGCCTGAGCTCATGACCCAGAGTCATTCATGTCATCCACAACCCTGAGTTGTTAATATCATCTAGAACCTTAAGCTTATGACCTAGAGCCATGCATGACAATTACAACCTTGAGTTGTTCATAATATCTAGAGCCCTAAGCTCATGACCTAGAGTCGTTCATGTCAACCACAACCCAAAGTTATTCATAGCATCCAGAGCCTTGAGCTCACAACATTGAGTCATTCATGTCAACCACAACACTGAGTTGTTCATAGTATCTAAAGGCTTGAGCTCATGATCCAAAGTTGTTCATGTCATTTATAACCCTGAATTATTCATAGGATCTAGAGCTTTTAGTCCACAACCTATAGTCATTTATGTCAACCACAACCTTGAGCTCAAAACCCAGAGTCTTTCAAGTTGATATCAGACTTGAGCTATTCATAGTATGTAAAGGCCTGAGCTCATGAGTTGGAGTCATTCATGTCATCCATAGCCTTGAGTTGTTTATACTAATCTAGAGCCCTCGGCTCATGACTTAAAGTTGTTCATGTCAACCATAGCTCTGAGTTATTCATAATATCTAGAGCCGTAAGTTCATGACTCATATTCATTCATGTCAACCACAACCTAGAGCTGCTCATTGCTTCTAGAACCTGATTACTACTCAAAAAGTGCTATTTGATAGCTTGTAATTAACTCTTTTAAACACTTTTGAGTAGTAGTTATTACCTTTTAACTCAATTAACATATTAAGGACCTTTGCAATCATTTCTAATCAAATTGTGTAAGTTTTGGTGTTTTTGATAGTAATTTGATCACCAAAGCAATCCAAAATTGAGTAGAGTTCTTTGGAATCCATGGCAAAGCAATGGGAAGCCCAGTAACATGAAGAACCAAAGCTTTGAAGCTTTGTATTCCTTTTCCATAAGCAAATCATGAATGCAAGGAGGGAAAGCAAAGAGAGAAATCTAACATGAAGCATTCAAGAGGACAACCACTATTGGGCACTTTTGAAGCACTTCTTGGAGCTCAATTTATGCATGCTATTGTCGTTTCGAAGCTCAGGAAGTTAGCAATCCAATGCTTCAAATGGTGCTTGATTCGGAGTTCAAATGAACGAGTTAGAGCCATTGGAAGCTGATCACACCAAGTTGAAGGCCAATTTCGCGGGCTGCGAAATCAGCCTTTGGCTGCGAAATCACAAGAGGATGGCTGCGAAATCAGCCTTTGGCTACGAAATGGTGTCTTTCAGGTTGCGAAATTTCACAACCATCTTGCACGGCTGCGAAATTCTCCTGAGTGCTTCCCGATATTTGCGACCGACATTTTTAGATTTTTTGTTTTAGATATTTGATGTCTAAATCCCCATTCTCTCCTTGTAATCCACCTATCATAGGATTCCTTAGTTATTAAGCAAGAACAAAGGGTAAATAGCCATATATATATTATTTTGAATTTCCATTACAGTGAGAGGTCGGGGAGCTTGTTCTCAGACACAACTTTTGTATAGTTTTGGAAAGGAAATTAAATACAGAGCTTTTCTCTGCCTTACCTACTCGTTTTGATTGTATTTATATTTTCTTACTAGCCAAACAAGCTCTGAGGATGTTTCCTCAGAGAATGAGTGGCTAGGCTTTTAGTTCCTTGGAGCTAAGATAGCCGGGAAAGGCCCCGAATGCAAGAATTGGTAGTTTTGTTGTTTCAGCTGTTAATGAAGAGAAAGTGTGACCCATTAATGATTTCTATATTTTTAGTTAACTTAAAACGCCTTCAATTCACCTGGGCCAACACTTGGTAAGGCAAGTGATCTCCGTCCATGGAGATGCACTAGTTTATCTTTTGCGAGCCTTTGGGAGGTGACTTGAAGGTAGGATTTTCTAGAATTGCCAACACTTGGTAAGCTTTTGGACTCTAAGGAGACATCTATTAGTTATCTCTTGAGAGCTTGAGAAGGGAAGTCCAAGGTTAATGATCACCTTGAATGGCAAATGCTAGGTAAGAGGCACGAGCCATTGCAAGTTGCATCAGTGAGAGGGAATTAATGCTGAAATCCATTAAAGGGAAACATCTGTACAACACCGGTTAGAGAATTAACTACATGTTAATTCTCTAATGCGAGGAAAAGATTCAAGTGACCGGAGCTCTGTTTTTGCATGAGAAGCCTCCCCTATGAACCTAAAACTCCAAGGAACGCTTTTCTTCATAAGTAATTCCCATTACTTTCTTTTTAATTAGCTTAAAACAAATCCTTTTTCCACCAAAGTTTATGTTTTCTTCTTAAGCTAACCTTGAAATGAAAAAGCACCAATTCAACTTTGAATTGGTATCAGTTGTAAGTTGAAAACCCTTCCCAGTGAACGATCTTGGAGCCACTATGCTATACTAGCTAAAGCTATCCTAGTGCATGGTGATATAGGTTATAAATTTTGTTGATTACTCCCGTTTGAGGACCAAATTCATGATACACCAATTGGGAACCACGAATCAGAACCTTCAGCTCACAACCCAAAGTCGTTAATGTCATCCACACCCCTAAGTGGTTCACAATATCTAGAGGCCTCAATTGACAGGATCCTGAGTCATTCATATCATCTATAACTCTAAGTTGTTCATTGCTTCTAGAGTCTGGAGCTCACAACCTAAAGTCTTTAATGTCATCCATAGCCCTGACACTTTCATAACATTTAGAGGCTTGAGCTAATGATACAGAATCTTTCATAGAATCTGCAACCTTGAGTGGTTCATAGAATCTAGAGGCCTAAGATCTCGGGATCCAAAGTGTTTCATATCATCCATAATTCTGAGTTGTTTATAGCATCTAGAGCCTTGAGCTCACCACCCAGACTAACTCTTATCATCGACAATCTTGAGTTGTTTATAGCATCTAGAGCCCTAAGCTCATGACCAGGAGTCGATCATGTCAACCACATCACTCAGTTCTTCATAGTATCTAGAGCCCTAAGCTTCCGATCCAGAGTTGTTCATGTCATCCACAACCCTGAGTTGTGCATAGCATCTAGATCCCTGAGCTCTTAACTCGGAGTCTTTCATGACATTGACAGACCTAAGCCAACTTAGCATTTAAAGATCTAAGCTCATAAACCGGACACTTTCATGTCATCGATAGCCTTGAGTTGTGCATCGCCTCTAGAGGCTTGAGCGCATGTCTTGGAGTCTTTCATGTCTACCACAACCCTGAGCTATTCATAGTATCTAGAGGCCAGAGCTCATCACCAAGAGTCATTCTTATCTTCCATAGCCTTGAGTTGTTCATAGCATTTAGAGCCTTAAGGTCATGACCCGGTGTCATTCATGTCAACCACAAGTCTGAGTTGTTCATAACATCTAAAGCCCTGAGCTCACAGCCCTAAGTTGTCAATGACAACACTAAGCTATTCATAGCATCTAGAGCCTTAAGCTTATAACTTAGAGTTATTCATCTCAACCAGAGCAAAGACTTGTTCATTGCATCTAGAGCTCTAAGCTCATGACCAGGAGTTGTTCATGTCATCCATAGCCCTAAGTTATTCATAGCACTTAGAGGTTTGAGCTAATGATGTAGAATCATTCATATCATCCACAACCCTAAGCGGTTCATAGTATATAGAGGCCTGAGATGATAGGATCCAAAGTCATTCATATCATCCACAACACTAAGCTATTCATAGCATCTAAAGCCTTTAGCTCACAACACAGAGTCATTCATGTCAACTAAAGCCCTGAGCAATTCATAGCATCTATGGGCTTAAGCTCATGGGATTAGGAGTCATTCATATCATTAACAACTCTAGGTTGTTCATAGCATCCACAACCTTTACCTTATGATCCGGAGTAGCTCATGTCATCCACTGCCTTGAGTAGTTAGTAGCATCCAAAGCCTTAAGCTCACGACCCTGAATAGCCCATCTTATCAATAACCTTGAGCAGTTCATAGCATTAAAAGCCCTGAGGTCACGACTTGGAGTCATTTATGTCAACTACATCCTTGAGCTGTTCATAGTATTTCAAGCCTTTAGCTCACAACCAGAAATCATTCATGTAATTCATAGCCTTAAGTTGTTCATAGCATCTAAAGACTTGAGCTCAAGATGAAGAATTGTTCACATCATCCATAGCCTTTAACGGTTCATAGCATATTTAGGCATGAGCTCATAGGATCCTGAGTCATTCGTATCATACACAACTCTAAGTTGTTCATTGCTTTTAAAGCACTGAGCTTAAGACCTGAAGTATTTCATGTCGACCACATCCCTGTTCATAGCACTAGAGCCTTGAGCTCATGACCCAAAGTTGTTCATGCCATTCATAGCCCTAAGCTCACGACCCGGAGTCATTCATATTAACCACAACCTTGAGCTGTTCATAGCATGTAGAGCCTAGAGTTCCCAACCCATAGTCTTTCAAGTCAACAATAGCCTTGAGCTATTTCAGAGTATCTAGTGGCCTCATCTCATGACTTGGAGTTGTTCATGTCATCCATAGCCCTGAATTGTTCATAGGATCTAAAGCTCGTAGCTCACAACCTCGAGTCATTCATTTCAACCCCAATCATGAGCTGTTCATAACATCTAGAGCCTCGAGCTCATGACCGGTAGTCGTTCATGTCAACCGCAACCCATACTTATTCATAGCATCTACAGACTTGCCCTTATGACCCGGAGTCATTCATGTCAACTATAACCGAGCTCATTCATCTACAGACTTGCCCTCATGACCCGGAGTCATTCATAGCATCTACAGAGTTGTGCATTGTTTCTCATACCCAGAGCTCAAGACCCATAGTTGTTCATAGCATTTAGAGCCCTAATCTCATGACCTAGAGTTGTTAATGTGAACCATAACCCTTAGTTGTTCATATCATCTCAAGCCTAGAGCTTAGGACCTATAGTCATTCATGTCAATCATAGCCTAAAGCTGTTTGTAGCATCTAGAGCCCTGAGCTCATGACCTAAAGTCATTCATGTCAACCAAAACCCTTAGTGGTTTATAGCATCAAAAGCCCTCAACTCACGACTTGTAGTTGTTCATGTCAACCACAGCCTAAAGCTTTTCATAGATTCTAAAGCTTTGAGCTCACAACCTAGAGTTGTCATGTCAACGAAAACCCTAAGCTCTTCATAGTATGTAGCTGTCTGAGCTCATGACCTAGAGTCTTTCAAGTCATCTACAAGCCTAAATTATTCATAGGATCTAGAGCCTTCAGATCATGACTCGAAGTCATTCATGTTAACCACAACCCCGAGTTGTTCACAATATCTAGAGTCTTAAGCTCATGACCTAGAGTCTCTCGAGTCAATAACAACCCTGAGTTGTTCATAGTATCTAGAGGCCTAAGCTCATGAGTCGTAGTCATTCATGTCATCAACAACCCAGAGCTGTTCATATCATCTAGAGCCTTGGGTTCATGACTTGGAGTCATTCATGTCAACCACAACCCTGAGTTGTTCATAGTATCTAAAGGCTTGAGCTCATGACCCAGAGTTGTTCATGTCATCCACAACCCTGAATTATTCATAGGATCTAGAACCTTTAGCTCACAACCCATAGTCATTTATGTCAACCACAACCTTAAGCTCACAACTTGGAGTCTTTCAAGTCAATATCATACATGAGCTATTCATAGTATGTAGAGGCCTGAGCTCATGAGTCGGATTCATTCATGTCATCCATAGCCCTGAGTTGTTCATACTAATCTAGATTCCTCAGCTCACGACCTAAAGTTGTTCATGTCAACCATAGCTCTGAGTTGTTCACAACATAAAAAGCCTTGACATCACAAGCTGGAGTTGTTCATTCAACCAAAGCCCTCAATTGCTCATAACATCTAATGCCCTAAGCTCATGACCCATAGTTGTTCATGTCATCCACACTCTAGTGCTATTCATACCATCTAGAGACCTAAGCTCACGACCAGGAGTCATTCAGGTCAATCCCAAGTCTGAGCTGGTCATAGCCTCTGGAGCCTTGAGCTCATGACCTGGAGTCATTTATGTGAACCACAATCAAGAGTTGTTCATCACATCTAGAACTTTAAGCTAACAACCTAGATTCATTCATGTCAACCATAACCCTAAGCTCTTCATAGTATCTAGAGGCCTAAGCTCATGACTCAGAGTCATTCATGTCATCTGCAACCCTGAATTATTCATAAGATTAAGATCCTTGAGATCATGACCCAGAGTTATTCATGTCAACCACAAGCTTGAGCTATTCAAAGCATCTAAAGCCTTGAGCTCATGACCCAAAGTCTTTCAAGTCAACAATAGCACTAAGTTGTTCATAGTCTCTAGAGGCCTTAGCTCATGAGCCAGAGTCATTCATGTCATCAACAACCCAGACCTGCTCATAGAATCTAGAGCCCTAAGCTCACGACTTGGTGTCGTTCATGTCAACCACGACCCTGAGGTTTTCCTAGTATCTATAGGCCTGAGCTCATGACCTAGAGTAGTTCATGTTATCCATATCCCTGAATTAATCGTAGGATCTAGACCCCTGAGCTCACAACCTCGAGTCATTCATTTCAATGACAACACTGAGCTATTCATTTCATCTAGAGCCATTAGATCATGACTCGGAGTCTTTCAAGTCAATAAATTCCTTGAGAATTTCATAGTATCGAGAGGCCTGAGCTCTTCAGCTAATGTCATTTATGTCATCCACAACCCTGAGTTGTTCATAGCACCTAGAGCCCATAACTCATGACCTGGAGTTGTTCATGTCAACCATAGCCCTGAGCTGGTCATAGCATCTAGAGCCCTAAGCTCATGACCCATGGTCATTCATGTCAACCACAACCCAGAGCTGCTCATAGCATATAAAAGCCTAAGCTCACAACCCGGATTCATTCATCTCAACTATAACCCAGACCTGTTCATAACATCTAGAGCCTTGAGTTCATGACTCAAAGTCATTCAAGTCAATAACAACCCTAAGTTGGTCATAGTATCTAAAGGCTTCAGCTCATGAATAGGAGTCATTCATGTCATCCACAACCCTGAGTTGTTCACAACATCTAAACCCTTAAGATCACGGGCTGGAGTTTTTCATGTCAATTATAACCCTCAATTGTTCATAACCTGACCCAAACAATTATCTTGTAACTGGAAGTTACCAATTACCAAATACCTATTCAGAGTAACGAAACAAAATTCTAAAATCTTCAAAACTTAACTTTAAAACTAAGCATCCATCAACTAAAATCCATCATCCAAATAGATTGCAAACTAAAACAATTCAAGTGCTAACAAAATTTTCATAATCTCTAAATCTCAACTTTAGACAATCATAAAAAAAAAAAAAAAAAATTAATTAAAAGTTCAATATCTAAATAGCTTCCAAAAACCAAATGAACATAAACTTATAAGCTAACAAAGTCCAAAAATAACATCCTAAGCAAAATCCAAATGATCACCATTCCCCGACCTAGCCATCACTCCTCGCCCGAACTAAGGGTACTTGAAAAGTAATCAACAAATAGAAAGGAGCTCAAAGCCCAATAAGGAACATTAATGCAGTCCATGGATCAAATATGTCAAGTTCACTTGCAAAATAAGAGATATTATAACTAATTATTTTCATAAACCTTTGAGTCAATTTTTTCCAATACATTCAAAACTCTTAAATGTACACTTTCATTTCTGATTCAAACATTTTCATGTCAAATTCAGTCAAAACATTCAAATCATTTATTTACTTTGGTCATCAAGCATCAAATGGTGCCTAGTTAGGTGGGACTTTTCAAATAGGTGGCTAGCCTTAAATTGTTCCTTTTAGGTGGACGGAACCAAGCACTACTAGTACTAGTAACCTCTAACCAAAACCCTAGATGTTGGGGTCCAAATCAATTACAATCCCTACCAAAAAATGTAAAGGTCAACTATTATATCCCGTTGACAAGGGCTAAAAAGTCAAAAGTCAACTATTATATCCCGTTGATAAGGGCCAAACAATCCAGAGTCAAATACTTATTTCAATTAATCAAATTTGCAAAACATAATATCTCCACATTTCTCAATTGTAAACAAAATATAAGGTTCTAACATATTTGATTCATGCATAAAATGAATACTAACTCCAAATGTTTCCAAATGATGTATATAAAAATTTATTTCTAAAAAAAACAACTGCATTAATTTCCCTTACCTTAAAAGCACTTAGAAACCTTGAAGAGTTTAGCCCCAAGAATCTAACCCCCACCTAACATAACAAAAGGATACTATTATCACAAAATTATTTTCCAACTTCTTAACCAATACCAATTTAATTAATTAGTTTTCCTTTATTTATTTAATCCAAACCTATCATTATGTAGGTTTCCTAGACCTACTTCTTATTTTAATAATATTAACCTATATATGTATATATATTCTTTTATTTTTTTCCCATCCCAGATTCTACATGCCATTTCACTTTTCAAATTACACACACCAATTCTACACGTCATTTGACTTTCCAAATCACACACACCAAACAACACCATCTTCAGAATTTCTTTTATACATACATACATATATATATATATATACCCAATCACATCTCAATTCCTCCCTCAAAGACTTCTTCCACGTTATTATTATTATTATTTTATTTTTGCTCTCTGTCAAATGCAACTCCAAACATGTTTAATGTCCATTTTTTTTCTTTAATAGAAAATCTGGATTTTTTTTTTTTTAAAAAAAGCAAACCCTAATCTAGATTGGGGTTTCTTCAAAAATTACCTAAATTTTTCACGAAAAGTGATGCATCTAAGAAAATAAAATTAAAGAATTAGAAGAAAAAACAAATTTACCTATAGAGATCTTTTCTTCAAACCCTGAATTTTAACTCCAACCTTACGGTCTCTGGAATTTTGTGAACAAGACATTATTCAGAAAAGAATAGGTAGAATAGTAATTTCTAATTTATACCTAAGGTATTTTATTCAAAAAAGTACATTTCTACCTCTCTTTAATTTTATTAAACTAATTAATTAATTAATTTTATTATTATTATTATTTTCCTAACTTATCCCTAAAAGAAAATTTTGGGCTTTACATAAAGACCCAGAGTGGCTGATGTCATCAACAATCCTAAGTTGTTCATAGCATCTAGAGTCGTGAGGTCAGGACCCGGAGTCTTTCATGTCATCGATAGGCCTAAGTTGTTCATAGCATCAAGAGCTCTAAGCTCATGACCCTTAGTCTTTCATGTCATCGATAGGCCTAAGCTGTTCATAGCTTTAAGAGCCTTGAGCACACGACCTAGAGTCATTAATGTCAACCACAACCCAAAGTTGTTCATAGCCTCTAGAGCTCTCAGGTCATGACATAGTGTAGCTCATGTCATCAACAACCTGAGTTGTTAATAGCATCTAGAGGCTTGAGATGATGACCCAGAGTCGATCATGTTAACCACAACCTAGAGCTGCTCATAGCATCTAGAGCCTTGAGCTCAAGACCCATAGTCATTCATGTCATCCACATCCCTGAGATGTTTATAAAATCTAGAGGCTTGAGCTCACAACTCGAAGTCATTCATGTAAACTGATTCATTCCCAATTGGTGTCTCAGCTGATTCATGTCCTCTCAATGGTCCCTGACAGTGGTGCCCTTTGATTCGTGTCCAGCTGGTGTTCCTTGATTGTGGTCCTCAAAAGGGAGTAATCAACAAAATTTATAACCTATATCACCATGCATTAGGATAGCCTTAGCTAATATAGCATAGTGGCTCTAGGATCGTTCACTGGGAAGGGTGGTTTTTTATTCGACTCATGGTAGCTTAGCTTTAAAGGCGTATCAACAAAATTTATACCTTAAATACTATTACTAAAGTAGCCAAGCTACTATAGCATAGTGGTTCTAGGATCGTTCACTGGGAAGGGTTTTCGCAAACACAAGTGATATTCAATTTAGGAAAATAGGTGATTTTCTTATGGATGTTAGCTTTAAAAGAAAACATAAATGTTTTAGAAAGATTTAAACTAATTTAAGCTAACATTAAAGACTAAAATGAAAGGGTGTAAAAACAAGTTTCTCAAAGATAAGATAGCTATGCTATGGCTCTTATGCAAATTGGAAATCTCAGGATAGGCTCCTCGCGTTGGGGTTGCAACTATGGTGATGCTTGCTTCCCGAACCGGTATGGATTTAGCAAATCAAGTTTTAATCCTTTAAAATGGCAAAACAGATGGTAGTGAATTTCATCAATGGTTATTCACCTTAGACTTCCTTTGAATGGCTCGTAAGAGATAACTAATAGTCTAAAGCTAAAAGCTTACCAAATATTGGCAACTCAAAGTCATTCTAGGTGATAAACTCACCTTTCAATGGCCATTGAAATTCGTTCTAACGGATTAATGCAAAACTTGGAATTGAAAACCTCACCTTCCAATAGCTCGTAGAAGATAACTAATGGATAGAAATCCAAAAGCTTATCAAGTATTGGCCGTTGGAAGTTGTCCAAAGGAAATAAAAACCAAACTTTACATTAATGAACCATTAATGAAAAACGACTACTTTACCTTCCGGGTGCGAGAAATTTCCATGGGAATGCATCCAAGCCATCACATAACATCCATACTTTGAGAAACTTAAAAGGTTTTAGCCTCTCATCCTTGGGGATTTCATCCACCAAGGATGTTTGGCTACTAAGAAAATAGAAATGGGGAAGAACCGAAGAAGAGAGAAAAATAGAGCTTTATATATTTCTATATATTTTCTATATAATTCTCTATATGTTACAACGGATGCAAGGGAATATAAATAGAGAAGTTTTTCCAACCTTTCTAGCTAAGAAATCTTATGATTCGTGGATTACAAGGAGAAGAATGGAAATTTATACAAAAATATCCAAAAGAAAAGATCTCGTGTGGAGTCGGCAGAAACAGGGGAAAATTCGCACCACGCAAGGGGTGTGCGAATTTTGCCCAAGCCTGGAGCAGTTGCCTTCCGAAGGCCATATCTTCCTCGTTTCAGCTCCAAATCATACACGGTTTGAAGCGTTGGATTCTTGACTTCCTGAACTTTGAAATGGTATATAGCATGTTTAAAATGGGCTTCGGGAAGTTCTCCAAAAGTGCCAAAGAAGACTGCAGCTGCTGTCCTCTATTTTCCTCTTTGCTTCCCTTTGCTTCTCTTTGCTTCTCTTTGCTTTGGTGTAGCTAAAAGCTTGCTTTAACTTGTCCAAGTAGCTCCTCCATCATTTGGCATGCTTGAATTGATTCATAAGCTAATATAAACATGTAAACTTGCCACAAAATGGTTAAAACCAATTACTAAGGACCTTAATGAATTAATTGGGTTAAATGAATATGATTACTACTCAAAGGTGCATAAAACCATTATAATTAGGTCTACAAAATAGCATTTTTTGGTAGTAATCAGTTTTCAACTTACAACTGATATCAATTCACAGTTGAATTGGTGCTTTTTCGTTTCAAGGTTAGCTTAAGAAGAAAACATAAACTTTGGTTGAAAAAGGATCTGTTTTAAGCTAACTAAAAAGAAAGTAATGGAAATTACTTATGAAGGAAAACATTCCTTGGAGTTTTAGGTTCACAGGGGAGGCTCCTCATGCAAAAACAGAGCTCTGGTCACTTGAATCTTTTCCTCGCATTAGAGAATTAACATATAGTTAATTCTCTAACCGTTGTTGTACATATGTTTCCCTTTAATGGATTTCAGTACTAATTCCCTCTCATTGATGCAACTTGCAATGGATCGTGCCTCTCACCTAGCATTTGCCATTCAAGGTGATCATTAACCTTGGACTTCCCTTCTCAAGCTCGCAAGAGATTACTAATGGATGTCTCCTTAGAGTCCAAAAGCTTACTAAGTGTTGGCAATTCTAGAAAATCCTACCTTCAAGTCACCTCCCTAAAGCTTGCAAGAGATAAACTAGTGCATCTCCATGGACGGAGATCACTTGCCTTACCAAGTGTTGGCTCAGGTGAATTGAAGGTGTTTTAAGTTAACTAAAAACATAGAAATCATTAATGGGTCACACTTTCTCTTCATTAACGGTTGAAACAACAAAACTACCAATTCTTGCATTTGGGGCCTTACCCGGCAACCTTAGCTCCAAGGAACTAAAAGCCTAGCCACTCATTCTCTAAGGAAACATCCTTAGAGCATGTTTGGCTAGTAAGAAAAATTAAATATAATATACAATCAAAACGAGAAGGTAAGGCAGAGCAAAGGCTCTGTATTTTACTTCCTTTCAAAACTATACAAAGGATGTCTCTGAGAACAAGCTCCCCCACATCTTACTGTAATGGAAATTACAAACATTATATAAGAGGCTATTTACCCTTTGTTCTTGCTTAAAGACTAAGGAATCCTATGATAGGTGGATTACAAGGAGAGAATAGGGATTTAGACATCAAATATCTAAAGCAAAAAATCTAAAAATGTCGGTCGCAAATATCGGGAAGCACTTAGGAGAATTTCGCAGCCGTGCAAGATGGCTGCGAAATTTCGCAAGCTGAAGGACACCATTTCGCAGCCAAAGGCAGATTTCGCAGCCCGTGAAATTGGCCTTCAACTTGGTGTGATCGGCTTCCAATGGCTCTAACTCCTTCATTTCAGCTCTGAATCATGCATCATTTGAAGCATTGGATTGCTGACTTCCCGAGCTTCGAAACGACATATAGTATGCATAAATGGAGCTCCAGGAAGTACTCCAAAAGTGGCTGACAATGGCTGTCCTTTTGAAGGCTTCATGGTAGATTTCTCTCTTTGCTTTCCCTCTCATTCATGATTTGCTTATGGCAAAGGACTCTAAAGCTTCAAATCTTTGGTTCTTCATTTTAATGAGCTTCCAATTTCTTTGCCATGGATTCCAAAGAACTCTCCTCAATCTTGGATTGCTTTGGTGATCAAATTACAAACAAAAACACCAAAACTTACTCAATTTGATTAGAAATGATTGCAAAGGTCCTTGATATGTTAATTGAGTTAAAAGGTAATAACTACTACTCAAAAGTTTTTAAAAGATTTAATTACAAGCTATCAAATAGCACTTTTTGAGTAGTCATCAGAAACTACACCCCAAAGTTGTTCATAGCATCTAAAGCCTTGAGCTCATGACCCGGAGTGGCTCATGCCATTGACAATCCTAAGCTCTTCATATAATCTAAAGCCCTGAGCTCAAGACCTAGAGTCACTCATGTCAACCATAGCTCTAAGATGTTCATAGTATTTATAGCTCTGAGCTCATGACCTCGAGTAATTCATGTTAACCATAGCCCTGAGATGCTCATAGTATCTATAGGCCTTAGCTCACAACCCTGAGTCATTCATGTCATGCACAACCTTGAGGTGTTCATAGCATTTAGAGCCCTAAGTACACAACCCGGAGTCTTTCGTATCATCAACAACCCTAAGTTGTTCATAGTATTTAAAGCTCAAAGCTCACGACCTAGAGTCATTCAAGTCAACCACAACCTAGAGTTGTTCATAGCATGTAGAGGCTTGAGCTCACAACCCAAAGTAAATCATGTAATCCATAGCCTTGAGTTGTTCATAGCATCAAGAGCCCTGAGCTCATGACTCGTAGTCTTTCATTTCATCAACAACCCTAAGTTATTTATAGCATCAAGAGGCTTGAGCTCACGAACAAGAGTCGTTCATGTCAATTGAAGCTGATAGTTGTTCATAATATCTAGAGCCCTAAGCTCACAACCCAGAGTACCTCATGTCATCGATAATGGTAAGTTGTTTATAGCATCTAGAGCCCTGAGCTCATGACCTGAAGTTGTTCATGTGAGTCACAACCTAGAGTTGTTCATAACATAAAAAACCCTTAGCTCATGACCCAGAGTAGCCCATGTTATCCACAACCTATAGCGGTTCATAGCATCTAGTGCTTTGAGCTCATGACCCAGAGTTATTCATATCAAACTAGCTCAGACCTGTTCATAGCATCTAAAACCCTAATATCACAACCCAGAGTAAGTGATGTCATCCACAGCCCAAAGCTATTCATATCATTTAGAGCCCTAAGCTTGCAACTCTAAGTAGTTGATTTCATCCACAGTCCTAAGCTATTCATGATAATAAGAGCCCCAAGCTAACAACCTATAGTCTTTTATGTCATCGACAACCCTGAGTTGTTAATAGCATCTAGAGCTTTGATTTCCCGATCGAGAGTTGTTCATGTCAACCATAGTATAAAACTATTCATAGTATAAAACTATTCATAGCATTTACAGCTCTGAGCTCACAACCAAGAGTCGTTCTTATCATCCACAATCCTAAGCTCTTCATAGAATCATGAGCCCGAGTTCATGACCCAGAGTCTTTCATATCATCAACAACCTAGAGTTGTTCTTAGCATTTAAAGCCTTGGTCTCAAGACCTAGAGTGGCTCATGTCATCGGAAGCCCTAAGTTGTTCATAGCATCTAAACCATTGAGCTCATGACCCAATGTCGTTCATGTCAACCATAACCTAAAGCTATTCATAGCATCTAGAGCCTTTAGCTCAAGACCTAGGGTTGTTCATGTTTTCCACAGCCTTGATATAATCATAGAATCTAGTGGCTTAAGCTCATGACCCAGAGTATTTCATATCTTTGGCCACCTTGAGCTGGTCATAGCATCTAGAGCCTTAAGGTCATGACTAGGATTGGCTCATGTCATTGATAGCTTTGAACTGTTCATAGCATCAAAAACCCTAAGCTCGTGACCTAGGGTTGTTCATGTCAACCACAACCCTGAGATGTTCATAGTATCTATAGTCCTTTGTTCATGACCTCAAGTCATTCATGTCATCCAAAACCTTAAGCTTTTCATAACATCTAGAACCCTTAGCTCACGACCTAGATTTTTTCATGTCATCGACAACCCTAAGTTGTTCATAGCATCTAAAGCCTGGAGCTCAAAACCTGGAGTCGTTCAAGTCAACCACAACTTAGAGTTGTTCATAGCATTTAGAGCCTAAAGCTCATGACCTAAAGTAGCTAATGAGATCCACAACTCTATTCTATTCATAGCATCTAGGGCTTTGAGCTCATGACCTAGAGTAAATCATGTCGTCCACAACCTTGACTTGTTCATAACATCAAGAGCTCTTAGCTCACAAACTGTAGTCTTTCCTATCATTGACAACCCTGAGTTGTTGTTAGCATCAAGAGGCCTAAGATCACAATCAAGAGTCATTCATATCTACCAAAGCCTACAACTATTCATAGTAGCTCATGTCATCCATTATCGTGAGTTATTAATAGCATCCAGAGCCTTAAGCTCACGACCCAAAGTTATTCATGTTAGCCACAACCTAGAAATGTTTATAACAGCTAGAGCCCTAATCTCACGACCTAGAGTTGCCAATGTTATCCATAGCCTAGAGCTGTTCATAGCATCTAAAGACCTAAGCTCATGACTCATAGTCATTCAAGTCAACCATAACCTAGAGCTATTCATAACATCTAAAGCCTTGATCTCACAATCTATTGTAGGTAATGTGATCAATAGGCCTGAGTTGTTCATAGCATCTAAAGCCTCAAGCTCACGACCCAAATCCTTACATGTCATCGATAATCCTGAGTTGTTCATAGCATCAAGAGCCTTAAGCACATGACCTGAAGTTGTTCATGACAATCTTTGCCCAAAACTGTTCATAACATCTAAAGCCTTGAGCTCACAACCTAGAGTAGCTTATGTCTTTGACTACCCTGAGTTGTTCATAGCTTCTAAATCCTTGAGATCACAACCCAAAGTCATTCATGTCAACCACAACCTTGAGATGTACTTGGTATCCACAACCTTAAGTTGTTCATATCATTTAGAGCCCTAAGCTCATGACCTGGATTCTTTCGTGTCATTAATAGCCCTGAGCTGTTCATAGCATCTAGAGTCTTGAGCTCACGACCCGGATTCGTTCAAGTCAACCATAGCCAAGAGTTGTTCATAACATCTAGAACCCCGAGCATACTACCCAATGTTGCTCAAGTCATCAACAACCTTGAGCTTCTCATATCATCTTATGCTTTAAGCTCACAAACTAGAGTCCTTCATGTCAACCACAACCTTAAGCTATGCATAGTATTTAGAGCCCTAAGCTGACAACCTAGAGTAGCACATGTCATCCATAGCCCTGAGTTGTTCATAGGATATAAAGCCTTGAGATGACGACTCAAAGTCATTCATGTCAACCACATCCCTGACCTGTTCATAGTATATAGATCCCTAAGCTCATGACCTTGAGCCATTCATGTTGTCAACAACCTTAAGCTGTTCATAGCATCTAGAGCCCTAAGCTCATGACCCAGAGTCTTTCATGTCATCGACAGCCTTGAGTTGTACATAGTATCTAAACCCCTAAGCTCACAAACCAAAGTCATTCACCTAAACCACAACCTAGAGCTATTGATTGCATCCAAAGCCCTAAACTCATAATCTAGAGTGCTTCATGTCTTCGATAGCCCTTAGTTGTTCATAACGTCCAAAGCCCTGAGCTCAAGACTCGGTGTTTTTCATGTCAATCACAGTCTAGAGTAGTTCATAACATCTAGAGCCATAAGCTCATGACCTGGAGTCGTTCATGTCATCCACAACCTTGAGCTGTTCATAGCATCTAAAGGCTTGAGCTCATGATGTGGATATTTTCATGCCATCCACAGCCTTGAGTTACTCATAACATCTACTGCCTTGAGCTCACAACCTAAAGTTGTTCATGTCAACCATAACTCTAAGTTGTTAATAGCATCTTGAGCCCTAAGCTCATGACCCATAGTCATTCATGTCAACCATAGCCCAACGTTGTTCACAGGATTCAGAGCCATGAGCTCACAACCTAGAGTAGCCCATGTTATCCACAGTCCTGAGTTGTTCTTAGCATCTAAAGCCCTGAGGTCACGACCCGGAGTCATTCATGTCAAACATAGCTTTAACCTATTCATAGTATCATGAGCCCTGAGATCACCATCTAGAGTCGTTCATGACAACCACAACCCTGAGTTGTTCATAGAATTTAGAGCCCTAAGCTCACAACCTTGAGTCGTTCATGTAATCTATAACCTTAAATTGTTTATAACATTTAAAGCCTTGGGCTCACGACCAAGAATCGTTCATATCATCCATACCCCTGAGTTGTTCATGTCATCTAGAGGTTTGAGCTTATAGGATCCCAACTCGTTCATATCATCCACAACGCTATGTTGTTCATAACATCCAAAGCCTTGAGTTAATTGATGGGAAAAACCCAAATCTCTCAATTTCCCAAGTTTGGATTAGGTTAGGAATATGCATAACTATCCTAGGCTTTTTCTGAATTCCTTGCATAGTGAAAACATTTTTATACTTTATAAGGATTCAGAAAGTGCTAACAAAAACCATTCCTCAAATTCATATGTTTCTTAATCAAATCCACATGGTGAAAATGAAGATCAAAATCATAGAAGTCTCGTAAACCCAAAGTCTTCCACTCGATGACTCAAACATTGATCTTGACATACTTTTAGTGGAAAGGAAAAGAGGGTGGAGGCTATGGATCTCCACCTCTCTGGATGGTGGAAGACAAAGTCTATGGAAACCCTAACCTTTAGGGGGTATTTATAGGGTTCCTAAGTGGGCTTAAGTGACTTGAGCGCACATGGGCTTGGGTCACTTGATCTAACCCAAAATGGGCTATAATTGATTAATTATCCCAATAGGGCCTACTAATTAATCACTTAATCCAATTTAGAGACCTTGGTCACTTACCCCTATGCAACTTATGTAATTACCAAAATGCCTTTATGCACAAAAGTGAACTTAGAGCCAATTCGACCCTCATGACCCGTGCAAACAAGGTATGTAAGTTTAGAACGGGGACCACTAAGACCTATAGGGATACTGGCTCCCTTAGAATTCAATTTTAAAGTTGATTCAACATCCCACTATAGAGAATCAACTGAACTCTAATATCCTATGTAAATAACAACGAGACACCAAGTGCTCGGGTCCGTGACCTGGTATCTATTGTGTTCAGTCTCCCCATGAACTAGTGTTCGTAGTTTAACAAGGTGAAAGATATCAGTCTTTCAAGACTACCTCTACCATCCTTGAGTTACAGATCTTCCTATTATGTGTTCAATTGACATATCTTAGCCATTAAAGAGCCTATGTCAAGTTTCACTTAAGAAACTACTATGGCCATAGTTTCCATTAATACACCTCCTTAGGATCACTCAATGGGACACTCTATCTTAATCTTAAGAGATATCATGGTGCCTTTATTAAGAATACCTATTGCTATCGACTTCCATTAACAGTAGCCCAATCCATAGGGAATATATGATCAACTTATGTTCTCACCCATAAGTCAAAGCCACTACTAACTTCAACACAAGCTCAATATTCTCTCAAGGTTGAGAAACAATACAATGAAGCAGCTTGGTAGAAATGCACCTAAGTCATGTACAATGCAAAAGGTTGAGGTAAGAATGCTCATAGAGTATAATAGATGGAATAAGGATGGATAATAGTGAAACAGGAACATCATTAAATAAATAATGAATTCTAAATTTATTATATCATGTCATGCTTTTAAAGGCTCTATCCTAGCACTAGAGCCCTTAGCTCATGACCAGTAGTAGTTCATGTCAACCATATACCTGAGTTGTTCATATCATCTAGAGTCTTGTGCTCACGACCATGAGTTGTTCCTGTCATCCATAGCCCTGAGGAGTTCATAACTGATTCGTTCCCAATTGGTGTCTTAGCTGATTCATGTCCTCTCAATGGTCCCTGACAGTGGTGCCATTTGATACGTGTCCAGTTGGTGTCCCTTGATTTTGGTCCTCAGGGAGTAATCAACAAAATTTATAACCTATTACACCATGTGCTAGGATAGCCTTAGCTAGCATAGCATAGTGGCTTTAGGGTCGTTCATTGGGATGGGTTTTCACTTCACAATTGATATTAATTCAAAGTTGAATTGGTGCATTTTCATTTCAAGGTTAGCTTTAAAAGAAAACATAAAGATGTTTGAAAAATGATTGGTTTTAAGCTAACCAAAAATAATAGTAACTGATTTTACTTACAAAGAAAAGTGTTTCTTGGAGTTTAGATCACTAGGCTCAGGTTCCTTGTACAAAAAGGAGAGTTCCGGTCACTTGTTTCTTTTCCTCGCATTAGAGAATTAATATATAGTTAATTCTCTAACCGGTGTGGTACAGATGCTTCCCATTAATGGGTTCAAACACTAAATCCCTCTCACTGATGCATTTTGCAATGGTTCGTGCCTCTCACCTAGCATTTACCATTCAAGGTGATCTTTAACCTTCGATTACCCGTCAAAAGCTCGCAAGAGATAACTAATGGATGTCTCCTTAGAGTCTAAAAGCTTACCAAGTGTTGGCTATTCTAGAAAATCCTACCTTCAAACCACCTCCCAAAGGCTTGCAAGAAATAAACTAGTGTATCTCAATGGACGGAGACCACTTGCCTTATCAAGTGTTGGCCCAGGTGATTTAAAGGCGTTTTAAGTTAACTAAAAAGATAAAAACCATTAACGGGTTACACTTTCTCTTCATTAAAAACTAAAACAACAAAACTTCCAATTTATGCATGTGGAAACTTACCCGGATTTCTTCACTCCAAGAGACAAAGAGACTAGCCACTCATCCTCTGAGGAAAAATCCTCAAAGTTTGATTGGCTAGAAAGAAAAAGAACGAGAAAACAAAAATATGAAGGAAAAACAGAGCAAGTGCTCTGTAAAATATATTTCTTCCTTCCGCTGATTACATCATGATATATGATGATCTTGTGTAAAGAAAATTACAAACTATATATAAAAGGTTATTCACCCTTTGTTCTTACTTAAAGACTAAGGAATCCTATGATAGGTGGGTTACAAGGAGAGTTTGGGGATTTAGACATCAAATATCTAAAGCAAAAAATCTCAAAATGTCGGTCGCAGATATTGGGAAGCTTCACGAGAACACCACAGCTGTGCGTGCAAGAGGGTTGCTAAATTTCGCAGCAAAAGGACAACATTTTCGCAGCCCAAGGCTGATTTCGCAACCGTGCGAATTTTTCCTTCAACTTGGAGTGATCTGTTTCCAATGGCTGTAACTCCTTCATTTCAACTCCGAATTGTGTACTGTTTGAAGCATTGGATTGTTGACTTCCTAAGCTTCGAAACGACATATAGCATGCATAAATTGAACTCAGAAAGTGCTCCAAAAGTGGCTTACACGACTATCATCTAGAATGCTTCATGTTAGATTTCTCTTTGCTTCCCCTCCTTGCATTCTGGATTTGCTTATGGCAAAGGACTTCAAAGCTTCAGTTCTTCATGTTTCTGAGCATTCCATTGCTTTTCCATGGATTCCAAAGAACTCTCCTCAATCTTGGATTGCTTTGGTGATCAAAAAGCTATCAAAACACCAAAACTTAACACAATTTGATTAGAATTGATTGCAAGGGTCCTTAACATGCCAATTGAGTTAAAAGGTAATAACTACTACTCACAAGTGTTTAAAAGAGTTAATTACAAGCTATCAAATAGCACTTTTTGAGTAGTAATAAATAACATTTAGAGTCTGGTGTTCATGACCAAGAATCGTTCATATCTTCTAGAGCCCTAAGCCGTTCATAGCATCTAGAGGCTTGAGTTCAAGGGATCTTGAGTTGTTCATATCATCCATAACTTTGAGTTGTTCATAGCATCTAGAGCCTTGAGCTCATGACGCAGAGTCGTTCAAGTCATCCACATCCCTAAACCGTTCATAGCTTCTAGAGCCCTTAGTTCACAACCCAAAGTAGTTAATGCCAACCACAACCCTGAGTTGTTCATCACATCTAAAGCCTTGAGCTTACGACCCAAAGTTGTTCATGTCATCCACAACCCTAAACTATGCCTAACATCTATAACTTTGAGTTTATGACCTTGATTCATTCATGTCATCCACAGCCTAGAGCGGTTCATAGCATTTAGAGCCTTGACCTCAAGACTTGGAGTCATTCACGTCATCCACAACCCTTAGTTATTCATAGCATGTAGAGGCCTAAGCTCACGGGATCCTGAGTCATTCATATAATCCAAAACTCTGAGTTGTTCATAGAATCTAGAGCCCTGAGCTATTCATAGCATCTAGAGCTCTAAACTCATGACCTTTAGTCATTCATGTCATCTAAAGCCCTGAGTTGCTCACAACCAATAATCATTCATATTATCCACAACCTTGAGTGATTGATAGCACCTAGAGCTTTGAATTCATAGGATCCTGAGTCATTCATATCATTCATAACCTTAAGTAGTTCATAACATCCAAAGCCATGAGCTCACGACATGGAGCAACTTAAGTTATCCATAGGCCTACACTATTCATAGCATCTAGAGCCCTAAGCTCACAACCCAGAGTTATTCATGTCAACCATATATCTAATCTGTTTATATCATCTAGAACCATAAGATCACAACCTTAAGTAGTTTATATCCTCTATAGCCCTGAGTTGTTCATAACATTTAGTGTCTTGTGTTCAAAACCAAGAATAGTTCATATCATCCAAAGCCCTAAGTTGTCCATAGCATCTAGAGGCCTAAGCTCACAGGATCCCGAGTTGTTGATATCATCAACAACTTTGACTTGTTCATAGCATCTAGAGCCCTAAGCTCACGTGATCTTGAGTTGTTCATATCCTCCACAACTTTGACTTGTTCATAACATCTAGAGCCTTAAGCTCACAACACGATGTCGTTTATGTCATCCACATCCCTAAACTGTTCACAACATCTAGAGCCTAGAACTCATGACTTGGAGTCGTTTGGGTCATCCACAATCTTGAGTTGTTCTTAACATCTAGAGGCATGAGCTCACGACCTTGAGATGTTCATATCATCCATAGTTGAGAGTTGTTCATAGCATCTAGAGCCCTAATCTCACATTTTTTAGTCATTCATGTCATCCAAAACCCTGAGTTGTTCATAACATTTGGAGCCTTCTCCTTACAAGCAAGAGTCGTTCATATCACCCGAAGCCCTAACCTGTTTATAGTATCTAAAGGCTTGAGCTCATAGGATCTTAAGTCATTCATATCATCCACAACTATGAGCTGTTCATAGCATCTACAACCCTGAGCTCACCACACATAGTCTTTCAAGTCATCCACATCCCTGAACTATTCAAAGCATTTGGAGCCATTAACTCACGACCCAGAGTCATTCATGTCAACCATAGGCTTGAGTTGTTCATAAGATCTAAAGCGTTGAACTCATGCCCTAGTGTTGTTCATGTCATCCAGAGCCCTGAGTTGTTCTTAACATCTAGAGCCTAAAGCTCATGATCTTGAGTCGTTCATGTCATCCACAACCTTGAGCTGTTCATAGAGCTCATGACTTAGAGTCATTCATGTTTCCACAACCCTGAGCTATTCATTGCATCTAGAAGCCTAAGCTCATACGATCCCGAGTCATTCATATCATCCACAACTCTGAGCTATTCATAGCATCTAGAGCCCTGGGTTGTTCATTACATCCAGAGCCCTAAGCTCACGACCTTTAGCCGTTCATGTCATCCACAACCCTTAGTTGTTCATAACATTTAGAGCCTTGGGATCATGAACAAGAATCACAACCATGAGCTATTCATAGCACCTAGAGGCTTGAGCTTATAGGATCTTAATTCATTCATATAATCCACAACCCCAAGTAGTTCATAACATCCAAAACCATGAGCTCACAATGTGCATATTAACCACAACCTTGAGCTGTTCATAACATCTAAATCCCTAAGCTCATGACCTGGATTCATTCCTGTTATCCATAGGCCTGAGTTGTTTATAACATCTAGATCTCTAAGCTCACGTCCTTGAGTCGTTCATATCATCCACAACTCCAAGTTGGTCATAACATTTAGCGTCATAGGCTCACGACCAAAAATCGTTCATATCATCCTTAGACTTGAGTTGTTCAAAACATCTAGAGACCGTAGCTCATAGGATCCTAAGTCGTTCATATCATCCATAACTCTAAGTTGTTCATAGCATCTAGAGCCCTGAGCTGACAACAATAAGTCATTAATGTCAATCACAACCCTAAGTTGTTCATAGCATGAAGAGCCTTGAGTTGATGACCTTGAGTCATTCATAACCCTCTGTGGACCCTCACTCGATCCACCGGACCGGCGTGACTCGCTTTTAAATGAAAAGAAAGAATGAAAAAGTTGAGTTTTCCAGTTTTGAAAAATCTGCCCCCGGTGAGGAACGGTGTTGTATGGAGTCGCCACTTACTTTTTATTTTTATTTTTAAAATAGGGAAAATTAAGTAAGAACAAAAACCCCTAATGACCCTAGTATGGAAAAAACGGTCTGCGAAAACTAGATTCTGGGTCCAGGGATCAGGTTACCCATTGGGAAGGTACCTCATGCGAGGTAGCACCCCTCTAGGCCCGAAACTCGGTCTCTACTAATGAATTGGGCATGTAGGAGCATATGGGTCAAAGATGAAACCCTAGGCTAAATAGATGTCATGAATCACACAATCCTAATTGGTATTTGGCATGCATATGAATTCAACCAACCAAAACAATGGGTGCGTACTTGTGGTCCCCAGCCATGCGCTGTATAAAAGGTCAGCCAAACACAGATAAACACATAACAAACATTCAAGATTAAGCACCATGCATGCATATGATTCAACAATCAAAACCAACGATGCATACCTGTGGTCCCTAGCCATGTGCAACAGCAGAGGGTGAGTCAGCCACGCAACATGTATTCAAAATCAAGCATCAAAGCTTGTGCCAAAAAGGAAGATAGCTGGTTGAAATGAGGTAAGGAACTCCACAAATGTCATACAAATCGAACTAGACTCATCTAGACCACACCACCCATAACTTCAAAATTGCCCATACTAACAAAAATCAAACACTGACTTAAACCTTCAAGATGGCTCACAAGTGCCCTATAGCAAATGGGTTTGAGCCCCAATGGATAAGGGCTCGAAAAATGCCAAAATCGAGGGCTACGTAAAGTCCTCCAGCAGAACAGGTTGAACTAGTTCTCAACTGGTACAACCTATTGAGAAGAATTTCCAAATTTTTCTAGAAAACTCCTAAAAGAGTGAGGATTCAAACAAAAGAAATGGTTCTCAATTCCGAGCCTGGATGAGTGAGAACCAGACAAAGAAAGGTCAGGGGTTCTTCATGGCTGACAGAGGCAGCCAGCTATGGTGCTGAACCGGTTGAACCGGTTCCCAACCAATTCAGACGGTTGATAAAAAATCCCAAATTTGGCCAGAAAGTTTCTAACTGCATAAGGAAGCAAACAAAAGAAACGGTTCTCAATTCCGAGCCCGGATGAGTGAGAACCAGACAAAGAAAGGTCAGGGGTTCTTCATGGCTGATAGAGGCAGCCAGGTATGGTGCTGAACCGGTTGAACCAGTTCCCAACCGGTTCATACGGTTGATAAAAAATTCCAAATTTGTCCAGGAAGCTTCTAACTGAATAAGGAAACAAAAAAAAGGAACGGTTCTCAATTCCGAGCCCGGATGAGTGAGAACCGGACAAAGAAAGGTCAGGGGTTCCTCATGGCTGACAGAGGCAGCCAGCTATGGCGCTGAACCGGTTGAACCGGTTCCCAACCAGTTCAGACGGTTGATAAAAAATCCCAAATTTGTCCATGAAGCTTCTAACTGAATAAGGAAACAAAAAAAAGAAACGGTTCTCAATTCCGAGCCCAGATGAGTGAGAACCGGACAAAGAAAGGTCAGAGGTTCCTCATGGCTGACAAAGGCAGCCAGCTATGGTGCTGAACCGGTTGAACCGGTTCCCAACCGGTACAGACAGTTGATAAAAAATCCCAAATTTGGTAAAAAAGTTTCTAACTGAATAAGGAAGCAAAAAAAAGAAACGGTTCTCAATTCTAAGTCCGGATGAGTGAGAACCGGACAAAGAAAGGTCAGGGGTTCCTCATGGCTGACAGAGGCAGCCAGCTATGGTGCTGAACCGGTTGAACCGGTTCCCAACCAGTTCAGACAGTTGATAAAAAATCCCAAATTTGGCCAGGAAGCTTCTAACTGAATAAGGAAACAAACAAAAGAAACGGTTCTCAATTCCAAGCCTGGATGAGTGAGAACTGGACAAAGAAAGGTCGGGGTTCCTCATGGCTGACAGCGGCAGCCAGCTATGGCGCTGAACCGGTTGAACCGGTTGATGAAAAATCCTAAATTTGGTCAGAAAGTTTCTAAACCATTCATAACCAATCAACAACAATCATGTGTAGCCTTTATTGCCCACACCCAAGCAATACAATCTCCATATCAATGGAAATAAAAGATGATGCGGAAGGAGAAAACGCATATGAAGAAGATTGAAGATAAACTACAGGTAAAAAAATTCAGCCTACTTACCTCAGGATCTCCACCAGATATGATCCGTGTATGCCGATGACGACCTCCAAAAAATGAGATGTTGTAGCTCTTCTCTTCAAAATAACCACAGTGCTGAAGCTTTCCCTCACGCTTTTAACTCAGAAGGTGCCTTGACCTTCTGTTTTTCTCACCAGCAAAATATCCCCTCTCCAAAGTGCCCTCCTTTTTCCTCTTCCTCCATCTGCCCTCCTATCTTCTCACCTTTTATACTCATAACCCTCTCAGCATTTGAGCCTCCTGGGTTCCTTCCCCTTCAGCACCGAAATCTCCTCCATCAGCATGGAAAGCACACTGATTCGCGCAAATTGATCCAGTCGGGTCATTTAATCAAAAACATTTATAAAACCTATGACCTCATACTAGTGTAGCAAAGCTACTATAGTGTAGTGGCTCTAGGGTCGAACTCTGGGATGGGTTTTCATTCTACCAGTGATATACTCATGATTAGAAATTAAATTTAATGATTTCCTTTATAAAAAACTTAAAGCTTAAAAAGAAAATAAAATTTGTTTTGAAAGTATTTGAACCTAAATTAACATAAACTAATTAAAAATGGAAGAAAGAAAGTTTCTCGGAGCTAAGGATTGCTAGGATCAAGTTTAGAATACAAAGTGGAAAATTCCGGATTTTTCTCCTCGCATTGGGGATTTAACCTATAGTTATTTCCCGAACCGGTGTAGGTTTAACAATGAAGATTTAATCCATAAAAATCAATAGAAATGGTAGTCAAGGTCCATTAATGGCTTTAGACACTATATAGGTCTTCACCTTGAACCACTTTCCAATGGCTCGTACATGATAACTAATGGACTAATATGGATCTAGCAATAAGCATCCATAAAGACCTGAAGCTTACCATGTATTGGCCATTCAAAGTGATTCTAAGGGATTTAAAGCAAAACTTTGGATTAAAAAGCCATTTATGAACTTCAACTACCTGAATTTAATGCACGAGCATTTTCCACCTTTTCATTTGGACTTTTCACCTAGCTTCCTTCACTCCAAGAAACCAAGAGTTTAGCCTCTCATCCTCTGAGAAAACATCCTCAGAGGTTGTTTGGCTTCCAAGAAAGAGAAAATAGTAACGAGAAAATAGAAAATAAGAGTGCTCTGTATATTGCTAAGTGTTAAGCTTAACACTCGGGTTACATGTCTTCAAGAGGTGATTTCCACCCCTTATATAGTTTTTACAAAAGCAAATCTTTTCATTGGCTGGATACAAGGAGAAGAAAGGAAATTACATCAAAAGAAACTTAAGAAAATATCTAAAGTGGAGTCGGCAAAAATAGAGGAGATTTCGCTCCACGCATGGGGTGTGCGAAATTTTCGCACACCTGAAGCAGTTTTCTTCCGAAGGCCATAACTTCCTTGTTTCAGCTCTAAATTGTACACGATTTGAAGCATTGGATTCTTGACTTCTTGAGCTTTGAAACGGTATATAGTATGTAGAAAATGAACTTCGGTAAGTGCTCCAAAAGTGCCAAAGAACACTGCAGCTGCTGTCCTCAGATTTCCTCCTTGCTCCTCTTTGCTTTTCTTTGCTTCTCTTTGCTTTTCTTCTTTGGTTGGCTTGTCTTAATGATCCAAAAAGATGTCAAAACACTAAAACTAGCCACAAATATGATTAGAAGTCATTGCTAGGTCCCTAACATGCCAATTGGAATAAAGGTGAAGAATTACTACACAAAAGTGCTTAAAACATAATGACTTAAAGGTGTAAAATGGCACTTTTGGGTAGTAATCACACACCCCCCATTATTTCTCTTGCACTTACGAGGCCAGCTCACTCCCTTCAGTTTTCAGCTTGCTTCACCACCAAGAATCCATATGGATTCGTGGTGGGCTGCAAAGAACCCAAAACAAGGCCCAAAAGGGGCCTAAAACATTACCCAAAACCGATCTGGAGCTTATGGGCCTGAGCCATGTAGGATTTGGGTCCCAAAATTACCAAAATCAGTGTTTAAGCCAAATTTTGGCTTTATCCTTTAAAGTAAAAGGAAATAACTTAAGCCTCATCAAATCAATTGAAGCTCCTCCCTCTTGGAATGTATTACAAACATCTTCAAATTCCTTTATATGTGCATAGGGATTCTCACTTTCCATCCCATGGAAAGTTGGTAGAAGTGGAACAATATACGGTCTGATCACTAGCTGCTCTGTAGGAGGCACTATACACGATGGTGCACTCATATGAGGTGGATGCATGCGGTCCCTCATTGATCTAAATTCATTGAGATTGTCTTGACGACCTTGGTGACTATGCTAATTTTCAGGTGTAGTTTCCATGATATTCAAGCTCAATTCCAATTCCTTAGTATGAGGTGTATCACTTTTAACAAGCCTTCCTCCACTGCCACGTATCCACTTTGGCATATACAACTAGTATCTATCTGAAATTAAAATAAAAACAAAGGACAACAAAAGAAAACAGGGCTACAAATACAAAACAAAACTAAGCTGAATTTAAAAGCTAAATTTAGATTATGAATCAGTAAAACTAAAAAAATGAGAGTTAGTAAAGTTTAAGAAACGTTACCACACTTGTGATGAAAATCACAAGTACACTGAAATAGTATCACTATAAACTTGACACCTTCCTCGGCAACGGCGCCATTTGATTCATGCCTAATTGGTGTCTCAGCTGATTCGTGTCCAGCTGGTGCTCCTTGATGGCGGGGGTAATCAACAAAATTTATAACCTATAACACCATGAACTAGGGTAGCAAAGAAAAAGCTACTATAGCATAGTGGCTCTAGGATCGTTCACTGGGAAGGGTTTCCAAGCTGAAAATGATACCAATTCAAAGTGAATTGGTGCTGTTTCTTTTCAAGGTTAGTTTAAGAAATAAAACAATAACTTTGGTTGAAAAAGGTTTAGACTTAGACTAATGACACAGCAAGTGATGAAAATTACTTAAGAAGAAAAGCATTCCTTGGAGATTCAGGTTTACAGGGGAGGTTCCTCATGCAATAGCATAGCTTCGGTCAGTTGGTTCAATTCCTCGCATTAGAGAATTAACATAAAGTCACTTCTCTAACAGGTGCTGCACAAATGCATCCCTCAATTGGATTTCAGCTTTAATTGTCTCACTGACGCAACTTGCAATGGTTCGAGCCTCTCACTTAGCCTTTACCATTCAAGGTGATCTTTAACCTTGGACTTCCTTTCACAAGCTCGCAAGAGATAACTAATGGATGTCTCCTTAGAGTCCAAAAGCTTACCAAGTGTTGGCAATTCTAGAAAATCCTACCTTCAAGTCACCTCCCAGAGGCTCGCAAAGGGTAAACTAGTGCATCTCCATGGTTAGAGATCACTTGCCTTACCAAGTGTTGGCCTAGGTGACTCCAAGGCGTTTTAAGTTAACTAAAAACATAGAAACCATTCATGGGACACACTTTCTCTTCATTCATAGCTGAAACCACAAAGCTTCTGATTCTTGCGCTTGGAACCTTTCCCGGCAACCTTCACTCCAAGGAACTAAAAGGTTTAGTTACTCATTCTCTGGGGAAAGCTCCTCAGAGAGTGCATAACTTAGTAAATGAAAAATACAATCAAAGTGAGAAGGTAAGGTAAGATAGAGCTCAAGCTCTGTATATTACTTTCTTTCAAACTTACAAAAGGTTTTTTCACCCTCAGAACAGGTTCCTCAGGCTATATTTATACCAAAATTACATTAACAGCTATTACAAGGATATTTAGCCATTTTCCTAACTTAAAAGCTAAGGAATCCTATAATTGGTGGCTTACAAGGAGAATTTGGGGATTTAGACAACAAAAATCTGATGAAAAATATCTCCAAGTGTCGGTTACAAATATCAGGAAGCACTAAGGACCATTTTGCAGGAGAAAAAGAGGTCTGCGAAATTTCGCAGACAAACAAGAAGGGCTGCGAAATTACTTCGCAACAAAAGGCTGATTCCGTAGCGCTGCGAAGTTGGCTTTCATCTTGTGGTGTTTGGCTTCCATCACGTCGTGAAACTTCAGAGGGAATCCATAGCACTGTGCAAAAAGGCTGCGAAATCATTCCGCAATAAAAGGGTGATTTCGCAGCACTTTGCTAACTCCTTTCTTCAGCTTGGAGCAGTTGTCTTCCAAAGGCTGTAACTTCCTCATTTCAGCTCCAAATTGAACACGGTTTGAAGCATTGGATTTTTGACTTCCTAAGCTTTCAAATGACATATAGTATGTATAATTTGGACATCATAAAGTGCTCCAAAAGTGGCTGAAATGACTGTCATCAAGAATACTTCATGACAGATTTCTCTTTGCTTCCCCTCCTTGCATTTCAACTTTGCTTATGGCAAAGGGCTTCAAAGCTTTGATTCTTCATGCCTCTGAGCTATTCATTGCTTTGCCAAGGATTCCAAATAACTCTCCTCAATCTCATATTGCTTTGGTGATCAAAAAGCTATCAAAACACCAAAACTTAAAGCAATTTGATTAGAATTGATTGCAAGAGGCCTTAACATGTTAATTGGGTTAAAAGGCAATAACTACTACTCAAAAGTGTTTAAAAGGATTAATTACAAGCTATCAAATAGAACTTTTTGAGTAGTAATCAGTCATCCACAGTCCTGAGTTGGTCATAGCATCTAGAGCTTTGAGCTCACGACCCGAAGTCATTCATGTCAATCACAACCTTGAGTTGTTCATAGTATCTAAAGACCTAAGCTCACGACCTAAAGTCGTTCATGTCATCCATAACCTTGAGTTGTTCATAGCATCTAGAACCCTAAGCTGACGACTTGGAGTTGTTCACATCAATAACAACCCTAAGTTGTTCATAGCATTCAGAGCCCTTAGCTCATGACCCAGAGTCATTCATGTCATCCACAAACCTGAGTTGTTCATAGCATTTAAAGCCATGGGCATTGAGAGGCCCAAACTCATGGGATTCATAGTCATTCATATCATCCACAAACCTGAGTTGTTCATAGCATCTAAAGTCTTGAGCCCATGACTGGAAGTCATTCATTTCGTGCACAACCCTGAGTTATTCATAGCATTTAGAGTCATTGGATCACAACCAAGAAGTGTTCATGTCATCCTCAACCTTGAGTTGTTCATAACATCTAGAGGCCTTAGATCACGGGATCTTGAGTCGTTCATATCATCTAGAACTCTGAGTTGTTCATAACATCTAGAGCCCTAAGCACATGACTTGGAGTCCTTCATGGCAACCACAACCTTGAGTTGTTCATAGCATCTAGAGCCTTGAGCTCATGACCCGGTGTCATTCATGTCATCCACAGTCCTGAGTTGTTCATTACATTTAGGATCATAGGCTCATGACCAAGAATCATTCGTATCATCCATAGCCCTATGTTGTTCATAGCATCTAGATGCCTCAAATCCTAGGATCCCAAGTTGTTCATATCATCTATAACTTTGATTTGTTCATAGAATCTAGAGCTCTGAGCTCACAACCCAAAGTCCTTCATGTCAACCATAACCCTGAGTTGTTCATAGTATCTAGAGCCTTGAGCTCATGACCTAGAGTCATTCATGTCAACCACTGCCTTGAGGTCACGACCTGAAGTCGTTCATGTCATCCACAACCATCAGTTGTTCAAGGCATTTGGAGCCATGGGCACACGACTAAGAATCGTTCTTATAATCAGCATCCCTGAGCTTTTCATAGCATCTAGAGGCCTGAGCTCACAGGATTCGTAGTTGTTCATATCATCCACAACCTTAGGTTGTTCATAGCATCCAGAGTCCTAAGCTCATGACCAAGATTTGTTCATGTCATGCACAATCCTAAGCTATTCTTAGCATTCAGAGTCATAGGCTTACAACAAAGAATCGTTCATATCATCCTCAACCTTGAGTTGTTCATAGCATCTAGAGGTCTAAGATCATGGGATCCTAAGTCATTCATATCATTCACAACTCTGAGTTGTTCATAGCATCTAGAGCCCGGAGCACATAACTCGAAGTCCTTCATGTCCACTACAACCCTGAGTTTTTCATAGCATCTAGAGCCCGCAACTTATGACCTAGAGTCATTCATATCATCCACAACCCTGAGTTGTTCATAACATATCAACTCATAGGCTCATGACCAAGAATCATTCATATAACTTTTATCCCTAACTTATTCATAGCATCTAGAGGCCATAGCTCATAGGATCCCAAGTTATATCATCCACAACTCTGAGCTGTTCATAACATCTAAGGCCATGAGCTCATGACCCAGAGTCATTCATGTCAACCACAACCCGAGTTGTTCATAGTACCTGGAGACCTGAGCTCATGACCAGAGTTGTTTATGTCAACCACTACCCTTAGGTGTTCATACCATCTACAGTCTTATGTTGATGACTTGAAGTCATTTATGTCCACCATGACTTAGGGCTTTTCATAGCATCTAAAGCACTTAGCTCACAACTTGAAGTTGTTCATGTCAACCACAACCCCAAGTTGTTCATAATATCTAGAGCCCTAAGCTCATGACCTAGAGTCATTCATGTCATCCATAACCTTAAGCTTATGACATAGAATCGTTCATATCATCCACAACCTTGAGTTATTCATAGTATCTAGAGGCTTGAGCTCACGAGATCCTAAGTCATTCATATCATCCACCATGTTAAGTTGTGCATAGTATCTAGAGCTCTAAGCTCACGAGCCGCAGTCGTTCAGGTCAACCATAGCTCTGAGCTACTCATAATAGCTAAAGCCCTGAGCTCATGACCCGTAGTTGTTCATGTGATCCATAGCCTTCAGTTGTTCATATCATTTAGAGCCCTAAGCTCACAACTGGAAGTCATTCATGTAAACCATAACCCTGAGTTGTTCATAACATCTAGAGCCCTAAGCTCACAACTCGAAATCATTCATGTCATCAACAACCTTGAGCTATTCATTGCATCTAGATTTTTGAGCTCACAACTCAAAGTCGTTCATGTCAACCACAACCCTGAGTTGTTCATAGCATCTAGAGCCCTGTGATCAGGACCCAGAGTTGTTCATGTCATCCACAGCCTTGAGCCATTCATAACATTTAGACTCATAGGCTCATGACTAAGAATCGTACATATCATCATTAACCCTAAGTTGTTCATAGCATTTAGAGGCCTTGGCTCAAAAGATCCCGAGTCATTCATATCATCCACAACTTTGAGCTATTAATAGAATTTAGAGCTCTAAGCTCATGACCCATAGTCATTCAAGTAAACCTTAACCTCAAGTTTTTCATAGCATCACTTAGGACCCAGAGTCATTCATGCCAACCACTGGCTTGTGGTGTTCATAGAATTTGGATCGCTAAGCTCACAACCAGGAGTCATTCACATCCACTACAACTTGGAGCTTTTCATAGTATCTAGAGCCATGTGCTCATGACCCGAAGTCATTAATGTCAACACAACCTAGAGTCATTCATGTCATCCACAACTCTGAGCTTTTCATGGCATCATAAGCCTTAAATTAACGATCTAAAGTAATTCATGTCAATTAGAGCCCTAAGTTATTCATAGCATTTAGACTCACAGGCTCACAACTGAAAATCATTCATATCAATCTCAACCCTTAGTTGTTCATAGAATCTAAAGGTCTAAGCTCATAAGATCACGAGTCGTTAATATCATTGACAACTCTCAGTTGTTCATAGCATCTAGAGCCCTAAGCTTATGACCCAGAGTTATTCATGTCAACCATCACCATGAGATTTTCATAGTATATGGAGCCCTAAGCTCAGTCCCAGAGTTCTTCATGTCAACCACAACCCTGAGTAGTTCATACCATCTACAACCTTGAGCTCACGACCCGGAGTCATTCATATCCTCCACACCCGAGAGCTTTTCATAGCATCTAGAGTCCTAAGCTCATGACTCAGAATCATTCATGTCAACGACAGCCCTGAGCTATGCATAGCATATAGTGGCATGAGCTAACAAATTAGAGTTATTCATGTCATCCACAACCTTGAGTTGTTCATAGCATTTAGACTCATAAGCTCACGACCATGAATCATTCGTATAATCCTCAGCCTTGAGCTACTCATAGCATCTAGAGGCTTGAGCTCACGGGATCTCTAGTCGTTTATATCATCCATAACTCTAAGTTGTTCATACCATCTAGAGCCTTAAGCTCACAACCCAAATTTGTTCTTGTCAACCACAACCCTGAGTTGTGCATAGTATCTGGAGAGAGTCATTCATGTTAACCATAGCCTTAAGCTATTCCTAATATTTAAAGCCTTGAGCTCATGACCTAAAGTCATTTATGTCCTTCATAGCCTGTAGCTTTTCATTGCATCTAGAACCTTGAGCTCACGACCCGAAGTCGTTCATGTCAACCACAACCCGGTGTTGTTCATAGCATCTAGAGCTTTGAGTCCTCGACCTAGAGTCGCTCATGTCATCCATAGCCCTTAGCTCATGATGCATAATCATTCATCTAATCCATAACCTTGAGCTATGCATAACATTTAGAGGTAACTCAAGGGATCTCAAGTTGTTCATATCATTCATAATGTTAAGTTCTTAATAAAATCCATAGCCCGTAGCACATATTTGTCATAACCCTATGCTATTCATAGAATCGATAGCCTTGAGCTCATGACTCGGAGTCATTCATGTAAACCACAACTTTGAGTTGTTTATAGCATCTAAAGCCTTGAGCCCGCAACCCAGAGTCGTTCATGTCATTCATAACTTTAAGCTTTTAATAGCATCTAGAGCCCTGACCTCATGACTTAGAGTCTTTAATTTCATCCACAACCCTAAGTTGTTCATAGAATTTGAACTCATAGGCTCATGACCAAGAATCATTGTTATGATCCTTAACCCTGAACTATTAATATCATTTGGGGGCCTAAGATCATGGGATATTGAGTCGTTCATATCATCCACAACTCTAACCTGTTCATAGCATCTAGAGCCTTGATCTCACGACCCGGATTCCTTCATGTCATCCATTGCCATGAGTTTTTCATAGCATCTAGTGTCCTAAGCTCACAACATGGAATTGTTTATGTCCACCATAGCCTTGAGTTGTTCATTGGATTTAGAGCCCTCAGCACATGACTCGAAGTCTTTCACGTCATCCGTGATCCTCAACTATTCATAGCATTTAAAGCCCCAAGCTCACAAGTTGAAGTCATTCATGTCATCCATAGCCTTGTGTCGTTCATATCATCTAGACCTTTGAGCTCATGACCCATAGTCGGTCATGTCAACCATTGCCCTGAGTTGTTCATAGCATCTAAAGCCCTAAGCTCATGACCTAGAGTTGTTAATGTCATCCACGACCCTCAACTATTCATAGCATTTTGAGCCATGAGCTCATGATTACTACTCAAAAAGTGCTATTTCATAGCTTGTAATTAACTCTTTTAAACACTTTTAAGTAGTAGTTATTGCCTTTTAACCCAATTAGCATGTTAAGGCCCCTTTCAATCAATTCTAATCAAATTGTGTAAGTTTTGGTGTTTTTGTTAGTATTTTGATCACCAAAGCAATATGAGACTGAGGAGAGTTGTTTGGAATCCTTGTCAAAGAAATGGGAAGCTTAGAGGTATGAAGAACCAAAGCTTTGAAGCCCTTTTGCCATAAGCAAAGTGGAAATGCAAGGAGGGGAAGCAAAGAGAATCCAATCCTGAGGCATTCTTGATGACAGTCACTGCAGCCACTTTTGGAGTACTTCCTGAAGTCCAAATTATGCATACAATATGTCATTTGAAAGCTTAGGAAGTCAAAAATCCAATGATTCAAACCGTGTGCAATTCGGAGTTGAAATGAGGAAGTTACATCCTTTGGAAGATGACTGCTCCAAGCTGAAGGAAGGATTCAGAAAAGTGCTGCAGAATCAGCCTTTTGTTGCGGAATGATTTCGCAACACTTTTGTACAGTGCTATGGATTTCCCCTGAAGCTTCACACCGCGATGGAAGCCAAACGCCACAAGATGGAAGTCCACTTCGCAGAGGTGTTGAATCAGCCTTTTGCTGCAAAGAAATTTCGCAGACCTCATTATGCACCTGCGAAATTTCGCAGACCTCATTATGCACCTGCGAAATGGTCCTTAGTGCTTCCCGATATTTGTAACCGACACTTGGAGATATTTTTCATTAGATTTGTGTTGCCTAAATCCCTAAATTCTCCTTGTAAGCCACCAATTATAGGATTCCTTAGCTTTTAAGTTAGGAATTTGACAAAATATCCATGTAATAGCCATCAATGTAATTTTGGTATAAATATAGCCCGAAGAGCCTGTTCTGAGGGTGTTGAACCTTTTGTAAAAGTTTCAAAGGAAGTAAAATAC
>JAAKHE010000181.1:14958-32699 GCA_011039315.1 Vitis labrusca | reverse complement strand
AAAAGTGCTGCGGAATCAGCCTTTTGTTGCGGAATGATTTCGCAACACTTTTGTACAGTGCTATGGATTTCCCCTGAAGCTTCACGCCGCGATGGAAGCCAAACACCACAAGATGGAAGTCCACTTCGCAGAGGTGTTGAATAAGCCTTTTGCTGCAAAGAAATTTCGCAAACCTCATTATGCACCTGCGAAATGGTCCTTAGTGCTTCCCGATATTTGTAACCGACACTTGGAGATATTTTTCATTAGATTTTTGTTGCCTAAATCCCCAAATTCTCCTTGTAAGCCACCAATTATAGGATTCCTTAGCTTTTAAGTTAGGAATTTGACAAAATATCCATGTAATAGCCATGAATGTAATTTTGGTATAAATATAGCCCGAAGAGCCTGTTCTGAGGGTGTTGAACCTTTTGTAAAAGTTTCAAAGGAAGTAAAATACGGAGCTTGAGCTCTGCTTTACCTTCTCACTTTGATTGTGTTTTTTTTATTTTTATTAAGTTATGCACTCTCTGAGGAGTTTTTCCCAGAGAATGAGTAACTAAACCTTTTAGTTCCTTGGAGTTTAGGTTGTCGGGAAAGGTTCCAAGTGCAAGAATCAGAAGCTTTGTGGTTTCAGCTATGAATGAATAGAAAGTGAGTCCCATGAATGGTTTCTACGTTTTTAGTTAACTTAAAACGCCTTGGAGTCACCTGGGCCAACACTTGGTAAGGCAAGTGATCTCTAACCATGGAGATGCACTAGTTTACCCCTTGCGAGCCTCTGGTAGGTGACTTAAAGGTAGGATTTTCTAGAATTGCCAACACTTGGTAAGCTTTTGGACTCTAAGGAGACATCCATTAGTTATCTTTTGCGAGTTTGTGAAAGGAAGTCCAAGGTTAAAGATCACCTTGAATGGTAAAGGCTAGTGAGAGGCTCAAACCATTGCAAGTTGCATCAGTGAGAGAATTAAAGCTGAAATCCAATTGAGGGATGCATTTGTGCATCACCTGTTAGAGAATTGACTTTATGTTAATTCTCTAATGTGAGGAATTGAACCAACTGACCGGAGCTATGTCATTGCACGAGGAACCTCCCCTGTATACCTGAATCTCCAAGGAATGATTTTCTTCTTAAGTCATTTTCATCACTTGCTGTGTTGTTAATCTAAGTCCAAACCTTTTTCAACCAAAGTTTGTGTTTTATTTCTTAAGCTATTCTTGAAATGAAACTACACCAATTCACTTTGAATTGGTATCATTTTTAGTTTGAGTACCCTTCCCAGTGAACGATCCTAGAGCCACTATGCTATAGTAGCTTTTTCTTTGCTACCCTAGTTCATGGTGTTGTAGGTTATAAATTTTGTTGATTACTCCCGCCATCAAGGAGCACCAGCTGGACACGAATCAGCTGAGACACCAATTAGGCCTGAATCAGCTCACGACCACGAATTGTTCTTATCATTCACACCCCCTAGCTGTTCATAGCATCTAAAGGCCTAAGTTGATGAGATTCCAAGTTGTTCTAATCATCCAAAACCCTAAACTTTTCATAGCATCTAGAGCCTTATGCTAATGACGAGAGTAGCTCATGTCATCCAGAGTCATGGGCTACTCATAGCATATAGAGCCTTCAGCTCACAACCTGGAGAAGTTCCTCTTAACCATAGCCTTAAACTGTTCATAGCATCTAGAGCCATGAGATCATGACCCCAAGTCTTTCATGTCAACCATAACCTTGACCTGTTCATAGCATCTAGAGTCCTGAGCTCATGACCCAAAGTTGATCATATCATACATAGCCATGAGCTATTCATAGCATCTCGAACCCTAATCTCACAACCCGATATCGTTCATTTCAACCATAACCGTAAGCTATTCATAGCTTCTAGCATCCTCAACTCGTGACCTGAAGTCATTCATGTCATCCCCAGCCCTGAGTTGTCTCTAGCATCTAAAGCCTTGAACTCACAACCCAGAGTCATTGATGTAAAGTAGAACCCTGAATTGTTCATCGCATGTTCATTCATATTATCCATAACCCTAAGCTATTCATACCATCTCAAGCCCAGAGCTCATGACCTTAAGTTGTTCATTTCATCCACAGCCTTACACTATTCATAGCATCTAGAGCCTTGAGTTCACAACCTAGAATCATTCATATCATCCCTAGCCTTAAGCTATTCATAGAATCTAGAGGTCTGAGCTCATAGGATCTCAAGTTGTTCTTATCATCTACAACCCTATGTTGTTCAAAGCATTTAAAGCCTTGAGCGGACAACCTAAAATCATTCATGTCATCCACAACCCTGAGTTATTCATAACATCTAGAGCCCTGAGCTCACGACCGAAAGTCATTCATGTCAACTACAACCTTGAGCTATTCATAGCCTCGAGAGTTTTGAGCTAACAACCCAAAGTCATTCATGTCATCCACAACCCTGAGATATTCATAGCATTTAGGGCCATGGACTCACGAAGAATCATTCATATCATCCGCAACCCTGAGCTGGTCATAAGCATCTAGAGGCCTGAGCTCACTAGATCCCGAGTCTTTCATATCATCGACAACTCTTAGTTGATCATAGAATATAGAGCCCTAAGCTCATGACACAGAGTAGCTCATGTCATCCACAACCTTAAGATATTCATAGTATCTAGAGCCCTGAGCTCATGACTCAGAGTCATCCATGTCATCCATAGCCCTAAGTTGCTCATAGTATCTAGAGCCCTTAGCTCATGACCCATAGTCGTTCATATCAACCATAGCCTTAAGATGTTGATAGTATTTCAATCCCTTAGCTCATGACCTAATGTCATTCATGTCATCCAAAGCCCTGAGCTCTTCATATGATCTATAGCCCTAAGGTCAGGACCTGGAGTCGTTCATGTTATCCATAACTCTTAGTTATTCATACCATCTGAAAGCCTTAGCTCACGACTCATAGTTGTTCATTTCATCCATAGCCCTGAACTGTTCATAACATCTAGAGCCTTGAGTTCACGACCCAAAATTGTTCTTATCATCCACAACTTGAGCTATTCATATCATTTATATCCTTGTACATAGTATCTAGAGACCTAGCGAAGTTCATGTCATCGATAGCCCTAAGTTGTTCATAGCTTTTACAACCCCAAGCTCATGACCTAGAGATGTTCATGTGAACCACAACCCTAAGCTATTCATAGCATTTAGAGCCCTATGTTCATGACCCAAAGTTGTTCATATCATGCATAACCCTCAGTTGTTCAGAACATCTAGAGCCCTAAACCCTCGACGCATAGTTGTTAATGTTAGCCACAACCCTAAGCTGTTCATAGCATCTAAAGCCCTGAGCTAACAACATTGAGTCATTCTTGTCAGCTACAACCCTGAGCGTTTCATAACATTTTGAGCTTTGGGCTCAGGACCAAGAATCATTGATATGATTCATAGTCTTGAGTTGTTCGTATGATCTAGAGACCTGAACTCGTAGGATCCTAATTCGTTCATATCATCCATAACCTTAAGTTATTCATATCTAAAGGCATGAGCTAACGACCCAGAGTAACTCATGTCATCCAATGGCATCAGTTGTTCATAGCATCTAGAGCCCTGAGTTCATGACCCATAGTCGTTAATGTCAACCACAGACCTAAGCTCTTTAGAGCATCTAGAGCCCTCTACTCACGACTCAAAGTCATTCATGTTATCCACAACCTAGAGCTATTCATAGAATCTGGAGGCTTGAGCATATGATGTAGAATTATTCATATCATCCAATGCCCTAAGCTATTTATAACATCTAGAAGTTTGAGCTCACCACCTGAAATCGTTTATATCATCCACAACCATGAGCTAGTCATAACATCTAAAGCCTTGAGTTCACAACCCAGAATAGTTCATATCATCCACAGCCCGAAGTTGTTCAAAACATCTAGAGCTTTGAGCTCACGACATAGAGTCATGCATATCATCCACAATCCTTAATTGGTCATAGCATCTTGAGACCAGTGCTCATGAGGTAAAGTAGTTCATCTCATCCACAACGCTAAGTTTTTCATAGCATCTAGAGCCATGGGTTCATGACCAAGAATCGTTCATATCACCCTCAGTCGAAGTTGTTCATAGCTTCTAGAGGCCTAGGCTCATGAGATTCCAAGTCATTCATATCATCCACAACTTTAAGTTATTCATAACATTTAAAGCTCTGAGCTCATGACATGAAGTTGTTCATTTCATCCATAGCCTTGTGCTATTCATAGCATCTAGAGCCTTTTATTCACGACCTATAATCATTCATGTCATCCATAACCCTAAGCTCTTCATAGCATCTAGATTGTTGAGTTCATGACCCAAACTCGTGCATATCATCCACAACCCTATGTTATTCATAGCATTTAGAGCCCTAAGCTCATGACCCAAAGTCGTTCATGTCATCCATAGCCTTGAGCAGTTCATAGCATCTAAACCCTTGAGTTCATGACCAAGAGTAACTTATATCATCCACAACCTTAAGCTATTCATAGCATCTAGAGTTGTGAGCTCACAACCCAGAGTCCTTCATGTCACTCATAACCCTAAGCAGTTCATAGCATCTAGAGCCTTGAGTTCACAACCTAGAGTAGCTCATATAACCCACAGCCTTGAGCTGTTCATAACATCTAAAGTCGTGAGCTCACGACCCAGAGTCATTCATGTCAACCACAACCCTAAGTTGTTCATAGTATCTAGAGCCCTGAGCTCACGACCTAGAGTCGTTCATGTCATCCATACCCTTGAGCTATTCATAGCATCTAAAATTTTTAGCTCACAACCTAAAGTTGTTCATGTCAACCACAACCCTGAGTTATTCGTAGCCTTGAGCCTTAAGCTATCTACCCAGAGCTGTTCATGTCATCCATAGGCCTATGTTGTTCACAGAATTTAGAGCCATGACCCATGACCAAGAATCATTCATATCATCTACAACCTTTAGTTGTTCATAACATATAGAGGTCTGAGCTCATAGGATCCCAATTAGTTCATACCTTACAATACCATGAGTTTTTCATAGCATCCCGAGTCGTGAGCTCATGACCCGGAGTAGCTCATGTCACCCACAACCTTGGGTTGTTCATAGTACCTAGAGCCTTGAGCTCATGATTAGGACTCATTCTTTTCAACCACAACCCTAATTTTTTCATGGCATATAAAGCCCTAAGCTTAGGATCGGAAGTCCTCCACGCCATCCACTACCCTTAGCTTTTCATAGCATCTAAAGTCATAAGGCTTATGACCAAGAATCATTCATATCATCCTCAACCCTAAGTTTTTCATAGCATCTATAAGCCTAAGGTCATAAGATCCCAAGTTGTTCATATCATCCACAATAATGAGGTGTTCATAACATTTAGGGTCCTGACCTCATGACCCAAAGTCGTTTATTCATCCATAACCCCGAGTTGTTAATTATGTCTAGAACCTTGAGTTCATGACAAAAAATTGTTCATATCATCCACAACACTGAGTTGTTCATAGCATCTAGATCTTTCATCCCATGACCTAGAATCGTGTGTATCATCCATAACATGGAGTTGTTCATAGCATCTAGAGACTTGAGCTCATGACCCAGAGTAGTTCATGTCATTAATAGGCATAAGTTGTTCATAGAATCTAGAGCCCAGAGCTCATAACCTGGAGTTGTTCATGTGAACCACATGCCCATGTTCTTCATAATATGTAGAGCCCTAAGCTCATGACCTAGATTCGTTCATGTCATCCACAAGCCTGAGTTGTTCATAGCATCTAGAGCTCTTAACTCAAAACCCGAAGTCATTCATGTCAACTATAACCTTGAGTTGTTCATAGCATCTAAAGTGCTAAGCTCATGACCTAGAGTTGTTGATGTCAAACGTAGTCTTGAGCTGTTCATAGCATCTAAAGCCTTGAGCTCACTACCCGAAGTCATTCATGTCATCTATAGCCATTATCTGCTCATAGCATTTAGATCCATAAGCTCACGACCAAGAAATATTCATATGATCCACAACCTTGAGCTGCTCATAGCATCTAAAGGATTGAGGTCACAGAATTAGGAGTTATTGATATCATCCACAACCCTGAGTTGTTCATAGCATCCAAAGTCATGAGCTCATGACCTAGAGTAGCTCATGTCATTGACAACCATGAGTTATTTATAGCATCTAGAGCCTTGAGCTCATGACCCAAACTCATTCTTGTAAACCAGAACCCTAAGCTTTTCATAACATATAAAGCCCTAATCTCACAACTCAGAGTCTTTCATATGAAGCACAATCTTGAGGTTTTCATAGCATTTAAAGCCATTGGCTCATGACCAAAAATCGTTCATATTATCCTCAACTCTGAGCTGTTCATAACATCTAGAAGCTTGGGCTCATAGGGTCCTAAGTCGTTCATATCATCCATAACTCTGAACACATGACCTAAAATTGTTCATGTCATCCACAATGTTGAGCTCATGAAGTAGATAAATTCATATCATCCACAACTTTGAGTTGTACTTAGCATCTAAAGGCTTAACCTCACGGGTTCCTGAGTTGTTAATATCATCCATAATGCTTAGTTGTTAATAACATCCATAGGCCTTAGCTCATGACCTGGAGTAGTTTTTATCATTCACAACCTTGAGTTATTCATAGCATTAAGAGTCGTGAACTCACGACCCAAAGTCATTTGTGTGAACCATAACCTAACCCTAAGCTATTCATAGTATCTAAAGCCCTGAGCTCACGACCTGAAGTCATTCATGTCATCCATAGCCTTTAGCTATTCATAACATTTAGAGTGTTGAGCTTATGACTTGGACTTATTCTTCTCAACCATAACCCTAAGTTGTTCATAGCATCTAAAGCCCTGAGCTCACTACCTGGGGTCGTTCATGTCATCCATAGCCTTAAGCTATTCATATCATTTAGAGCCATGGGCTCACAACCAAGAATCGTTCATATCATCATGAACCTTGAGCTGTTCATAGCATTTAGAGGACTAAGCTCATGAAATCTTGAGTCGTTCTTATCATCCAATTCCCTAAGTTCTTCGTAGCATCCAAAGTTGTAACATCCATAGCCTTTAGCGGTTCATAGCATCTAGAGGTCTTAGGTTACAGGAGACCGAGTCATTCATATCATCTACAACTATGAGTTGTTGATAGCATCTAGACCCCTAAGCTCACGACCCGAAGTTGTTCAGGTCAACCACAAACCTGTGTTGTTGATAGCATCTCGAGCCCCAAGCTCATGACCCATAGTCATTCATGTCATCCACAATATTGAGCAATTCATAACATCTAAAGGCTAGAGCTCATGACACAAAATCATTCCTATTTTCCCAGCCCTGATCAGTTCATAAAATCTAGAGAACTGAGCTCACGGGATCCCAAGTTGTTCATATCATCCACAACTTTGAGTTATTCATAACTTCTAGAACCTTGAGCTCAGGACCCGAAGCCTTTCATGTCAACCACAACCCTAAGCTATTCATTAAATCTTGCAGCCATGACTCGGAGTCGTTCATGTCATCCACAACCCAGAGTTGTTAAAAGCATCTAGAGCCCTAAGCTCATGACCCAGAGTCGTTCATATCAACCATAACCCTGAGTTGTTCATAGCATCTAAAAGCCTAAGATCATGACTTGGAGTGGTTCTTATCCACCACAACCCCGAGCTGTTCATAGCTTCTAGAGCCTTGAGCTCACGACCCGAAGTAGTTCATGTCATCAACAACCTTAGGCAGTTTATAAAACATAGACCCTTGAGTTCACGACTAGGAATCTTTCATGTCAACCACAAACCTAAGCTGTTCATAGTATCTAGAGGATTGAGCCCAAGACCCAAAGTCATTCATGTCATCCATAGCCCTGAGTTGTTCATAGTATCTAAAGCCATGAGCTCACGACCCAAAGTCATTCATGTTAACCACAACCTAGAGGTGTATGTTGCATCAAGAGCCTTGAGATCATGACTTAGAGTCGCTCATGTCAACTAGCACTATGAGCAATTTATAACATCTAGAGCCTTATGATCATGAACTAAAATCGTTCATGTCATCAACAGCCTTGAGTAGTTCATAGCTCTAAGCTATTCAAAGCATCTAGAGCCCTAAGTTCATGAGCTGAAGCCGTTCATGTCAACCACAACCCTGAGTTATGTATAGTACATAAAGCCTGGAGTTCATGACTTAGAGTCATTCATGTCATCCACAACTCTGAGTTGTTCATAACATCTAAAGCCCTCAACTCACGTCTTAGAGTCTTTCTTGTGATCGATAGCCTAAACCTGTGTATGGTATTTATAACCCTTAGCTCATGACTTGGACTCTTTCATGTCAACTACAACCCTAAGTTGTTCGTAGAATCTAGAGACCTCAAGTCAAGACCGGTGTCATTTATGTCATCCACAACATTGAGTTGTTAAGAGCATCTAGAGCCTTAAGCTCATGACTTTGAGTCTTCATGTCAACCACAAACCTACGTTGTTCATACCATCTAGAGCCTTGAGCTCATGACCCAGAGTCCTTTATGTTAACCACAACCCTAAGTAGTTCATAACATCTGAAGCCCTAAGTTCAGGACACAAAGTCATTCATGTGAAACACAACCCTCAATTGTTCATAGCATCAAGAGCCCTGAGCTCATGACCCGAAGTCATTCATGTCAACCATAGCCCTGAGATGTTCATAGCATCTAAAGCCCTGAATTCATGACTTGGAGTCTTTCTTATCATCGATAGCCTTAAGCTGTGCCTAACATCTAGAGCCCTATGCTCATAACTTGGAGTCTTTCTTATCAACCACAACCCTGAGTTGTTCATAGAATCTAGAGGCCTAATATCATGAACAGGAGTCATTCATGTTATTTACAACCGTGAGTTGTTGATAGCATCTACAATCCTAAGCTCATGACCCAGAGTCATTCATGTCATCCATAGACTGAGCACTTCATAGCATCTAGTGGCTTGAACTCATGATGAAGAATCATTCACATCATCCACAGCTCTAACCAATTCATAAGATATAGAGGCTTAAGTGCACAGGATCCTAGGTCATTCATATCATCCATAACTCTGAGCTCTTCATAGCATCTAGAGTCATAGGCTTACAGTCAGGAGTAACACATGTCATCCATAGTCGAGACTTGTTCATAACATCTAGAGCCTTAAGTTCATGACCTAAAGTTGTTCATGACAACCACAACCCTGAGCTGTTCATAGCATTTAGAGCCCTCATCTCTCGACCTAGGGTTTTTCATGTGGTCAACAACCCTAACATATGTATAGCATATAGAGACCTCAACTCATGACTCAAAGTCTTTCATGTCATCGACAACCTTAAGTTATGCATAACATCTAGAGCTCTAAGCTCATAACTAGGAGTCTTTAATGTCAACCACAACCTTAAGCTTTTCATAAAATCTAGAGTCCTGATCTCATGACCCAAAATCATTCATGTCATCCACAACCCTGGTTTTTTAGTAGCATCTAGAGCCTTAAGCTCACGACCCAGAGTCGTTCATGTCTTCCACTACTTAGAGCAATTCATAGCATCTAGAAGCTTGAGCTCATGACACAGAATTGCTCATATCATAAACAACTTAGAGCAATTCATAACGTCTATAGGCCTAAGCTCACGGGATCCCAAGTCGTTCATATCATCCATAACTATGAGTTGTTCATAGCTTCTAGAGACCTAAGCTCAGTACCTAGAGTCTTTCATGTCAACCACCACCTTAAGCTATACGTAGTATCTAGAGCCCTGAAATCATAACCTGGAGTCATTCATGTCATCTACACCTCTAATTTTTTTTATAGCATCTAGCACATTGAGCTCACAACCTAGAGTCATTCATGTCAACCACAACCCTGAGTTGTTCATAGCATCTAAAGCCTTGAGATCAAAACCTAGAGTCGTTTATATTTTCCATATCCCTGAGCAGTTTGTAGTATCTAGAGGCTTGTGCTCATGACGTAGAATCGTTCATATCATCCACGACCCTGAGCGGGTTCATAGCATTAAGAGGTCTAAGCTCACGAGATCCCCACTCGTACATATAATCAACAACTCTGAGCTGTTCATAGCATCCAAAGCCTTAAGATCATAACCCAAAGTGGAACATGTTATCCACAACTCTAAGCTATTAATAGAATCTAGAGTCTTGAGCTCACGGCTTAGAGTCATTGATTCATGCTCATATAATGTATGCCCTGTTGATTGGTGTTCAATCAATTGGTGTGCTTTGATTTTAGTCCTCAGACGGGAGTAATCAAAAAAATTAATAAACCTATTTCACCATATACTAAGGTAGCATTAGCTAGCATAGCATAGTGGCTCCAGGATCGTCCACAGGGATGGGTTTTCAAATTACAACTGATATTAGTTCAAAAACTAAATTGGTGTTTTTTCTCTTCAAGGTTAGCTTTAAAAGAAAACATAAGTATGTGTGAAAAGGTTGGTTTTAAGTGAAACCAAAAATAAAGTAACTGAAATTACTTACAAAGAAAAGTGCTTCTTGGAGTTTTAGATCACTAGGCTCAGGTTCCTTATACAAAAGGGAGATTTCGATCACTTGGATCTTTTCCTTGCATTGGGGATTTAACATATAGTTATTTCCCGAACCGGTGTGGTACAAATGCTTCCCCTTAATGGTTTCAAACACTAAATCCCTGTCACTAAATCATCTTGCAATGGTTCACACCTCTCACCTGGTATTGGCCATTCAAGGTGATCCTTCACCTTGGATTACCCGTCAAAAGCTCACAAGAGATAACTAATGGATGTCTCTTGGGAATCCAAAAGCTTACCAAGTGTTGGTTATTCTAGATAATCCTACCTTTAAACCACCTCTCAGAGGCTCACAAGAGATAAACTAGCGAATCTCAATAGACGGAGTCCACTTGCCTTACCAAGTGTTGGCCCAGGTGATTTTAAGGGATTTTAAGTTAACTAAAAAGATAAAAACCATTAGCGGGTCACACTTTCTTTTCATTAAAATTGAAACAATGAAACTTCCACTTTTGCATCTGAAACCTTACCTAGTTTCTTTCACTCCAAGAAACAAAAAGCCTAGCCACTCATCCTCTAGGAAAACATCCTCAAAGTTTGATTTGCTAGAAATAAAAATAAAAGAGAAAACAAAATGAGAAAGTAAAGCCGAGCAGAGCTCTGTGTATTACTTTATGAAAAATTATACAAAATTCGTCTTCGAGAAAAACTCCCCCGAGATCTCTCTTACAAGAAAATTACAATAAATATTATATAGAGAGGCTATTCACCCCTCCTGCTAACTTCTCAACCATGAAAACTTGTCATTGGTGGGTTACAAGGAGAAAATAGGGATTTACACACAAATATCTGAAGATAAACATCAAACAGAGTCGGTGCACAAATATCTCGGATTACAGGTGGATTTCGCAAATTCAAACGCAACTTGCGAAAATTTTGCAATTTGAAATTGTGGTTTTGCAAGTTGCGAAATTGTCCTGCAACTAATCAGCTCTCTGTCCTACAGCGATTCCTTTCATCTTCCTATTTCGCAAGTTGGATTCCACAACTTGCGAAATTGCTGCATGGTTGATTTCTTCTGTGATTTTCTTCCTTGCATCCTCGTTTGGCATTGGCAAAGGGTTATGAAGCTCCAAAGCTTAGTTTCTTCATGAATTTGAACTTCAACTTGCTTTGCCATGAACTATACAAAGATCTCTCTCATTCTTGGATTGCTTTGGTGATAAAAAAGCTATGAAAAACACCAAAACTTAACACAATTTGATTAGAAACGATTGCAAGGGTCCTTAACAGGCCAATTGAGTTAAAAAGTAATAACTACTACTAAAAAGTGTTTAAAAGAGTTAATTACAATCTATAAAATAGCACTTTTTGAGTAGTAATCACTCCCCCCAACCAACATATTGCTAGTCTCTTAGCAATGAAGGAGAGAAAAATAAAAATAAAAAGTATTATAATTTACAACATCATGCTGATCACTTCAAAAAATTTTAAGTGGCATGATGATCATACTCTCACATGGAACATTAAAGATATAAAACTCAAACTTCAACAAGAGTTATCAAATAACTTGCTTAATCACAATTCATAAAGAGAAGCTTATGCAATATTTAAGCTTTAAAAGAATTTCCACTCCCAAAGGGTCAATCCTTACTCTTCCACAAAAATCTAAGTGTTACTTATTAGTTTTCGAATATAGTATGCTGAACTAATCTCTCCCCCCCCCAACCTAGCTCATTTTCAAATCTTCGCAAACTGACAACCTCCAACAGGCTAAAAACGCACCTCATTTATTTCACACTTTTTTTTCTTGTAGGAGTACAAAGCTTAAAGGTATTCTTTTCTAAATTGTCCATGTAACAGGGGTCCATCGATGACTCCCAACCAATTAAGGTTTAGGGCATCAAGCTTCAAGGATCTTTCGACCACTAACTCCTCGGATTTTACCCCGGACTTTTGAGATTGGAATTCAATACCCAAGCACCTACAGTATGTTAAACTCCACCTATTCACCCTCGTAATGAGCATTGAGGTCGGTGACTCCCAACCAATGAAGGCTTAGGGTACCAGGTTTTAAAGATTTTCACCATATACCCCTCAGACCTTGCTTGGGTTTCAAGGCAAGTAAATCATTTTTTCTTCTTCTTTTTCTTCTCTTTTCAAAGGCTCATTGGCCTTTTCTAAGGTGTCCTAACACTATTAAAATGAGGTCAAAGGTACCAAGTCTAAAATTTCCTAAGTCAAGGGGTGAAATAGTTTTTCATCTTATAATCGGAACCTAGTGTGCACAGTGTGTGGTAAGCCTAAAGTGGAAGAAATAAGGTTGAATTCAATAGAAGTTTCAACAATTCATCAACTTTAATAAGCATAATACAAACTCTAAGTCAAGTAAAAAGACAAAAATTCAATTTCTCCCATTTCATTTTGAGAATTTTTCCTTGATAACCATGAAGAGTATTCAAATTTTTTTAAAATTTAAACAAAAAGTAACTAAATTACCATTTATAACCTAGCATTATAAACAATACTTCCTTCCTCAACTCCCCCCAACCATCCTGAACATTGCCCTCAATGTTTGAAGAGCAATTTAAAATAAAGGGAGGAAGTGGTACCTCCTGAGTGGAATACAGTCTGAATTGTATAGGAGGAACCACATGATTCAAAAAACAACAAAAAAATAATGAGTAGAGGAAATAAATAAAAATATGCCAAGTATACTAAAAAATGATGGATATGTATTACTTTAAGAAAGTACAATATGAAATATGCGTAAGTAATACATCCAATCCTAGTATATAAAACATAAAAAACATGATATTAACAATTCTACTATAATAAGTAAATACAAAAGGTAGATAGATGATCAGGTAGTGGTAGGAGGATCATGTGGAGACGATGGCTCTGCTATGGTCTCCTGAGTGCTCTGGATAGAAGTCTCGACCTCTACTGTAGTAGTCTCCTCATGAGGCATAGTCTGCTCTGCTAGAGTAGCCTCCTCAGATGGAATAGCTTGCTCAGCTGGAGTAGTCTCCTCAGATTGAGCTGTAGGCTCTAATGGGCCAGGCATATCATGCTCAGGTGGTGGCAGAATACCCAAATGTTGCTGTATCTGACTAAGGATGGCAGTATGCTGGGTTTGCATGGCAATAAGCTGATCCTGATGTGCACGTATAACTGCCATCTGCTGGAAGAGAGCACCTTGAGTGGTGCTCAATTTCTGCAATGTATGCCATAGGCCTCTAAACTCTAAAGTGGATATGGTGATAGAGGACTCAGATGGAGTAGGTGCTGATGTAGCTGGTACAACTGGTGGAGCTTCAAGAGTGGTAAGAGTAACAAAAGATGTAACCTCAGGCGTGGGCACTGTAAAAAGTGTTGCAGGGGCAGGTGGTATGATCTCTATAGGTATCTCAGCCTGTTGTGCCTGTGGTGGCTGCTCATCCTGTGGTGGCTCTGGAGGTGCTGGCATATCTAGGGCTCCTGGATGTGCAACATAGGCAGTCAAATGATTCCATTTGTTGAGAGTGAATAGCTCTCGGCAAATGCGGCGGCGCTCAAGCTGAGGCTCAGAAGGATAGCCCAAATGTTCTAGTATCTGACAGAGCAGCCTAGGAAAAAGTAATGGAATGGCATCTGCTCTCTGAAGCTTCTTCCTGTGGACCTTCTCTTCAAAGTGGAGAAGAGAGGTCATAATCAAATGATGAGGGCCAAAGTAGAAACCCTCTGATATCCGGAATAAAGCCTCCAATATAGCTCATCTCCTCTGCATCATATGCTTAAGTGGAAATACGTTGGAGCGTAGCACCACATCTACAAGGAGCATCCCAAGTGGAAGCTCCTTCTTAAGAAGAAATGAGCGTGTAGAAGTTTCCTTGGACAATATACAGACCATGTCCCTCTGAGAAAAATGGGACCATTCTTTGAAATCTACTGGACTCACAGGCTCATATGGAATATGCAGGGCCTCTGCAATGTGTCTAGCTCCAAGGATACTATGACGTCCATCAATAGTGAAGTGGATGACATTAGGATTCCGGACGCGACGAGTAATCATAAACTGATAGAAGTCTAGTGCTACTCTGGGATAGAAGAAGTCCCTAGGAGTCATCAAGTGCTCCAAATGGTATCTCTACAGTAGGCGAAATGAATCCCTAAACTCTGACTACTGTCTAAAAGTCTCCATATCCAAACATAGCTTGGAGTGGAATGGCCTGGCTCTGCAATCCAAATTTCCCTCAATAGGTGGTTGTGTAACCATAGATCACCTAATAATTGCTTCTGGAGTTATCCCAGAAGGAATCTGAGACTCTGTAGCAGGCGGCTGAGGCTGTGGAGGTGAAAATGACTCTCTTGGGCCTGAAACTTTGGCTTTCTTTGCAGGAGGGCAACAAACTAATCTCTTGGGGCGCGAAGTGCTTGCCCCAGGTGTAGTGGGTGGTCTCTTCATCTCATACCTTCGCTGAGGAGGGTTAGATGGCACTTCACCCTCAGAAGGTGGAATGGTAGGGACCTGTGGGGCCTCAGATGTGGAATCCCGCGTAGGTGAAGCTCTTGGCCTTGGATTGCGAGTTGATGGAGACGCGGCATGGGCTCCTCTTGTCTTGGCCAAGGCTAAAATGGAAAGGAATTGCTTGGCATGTGTTCCACAGGGTGCATGTTGGGTGCGCGAAGGTGCTTCCTCTTCAGACGCACGATCTTAAGGCTTCCAATGGAGGAGATGCTCTGGAATTTGGGGCTTCGCAACTTGATAGGGCCATTTCACAACTTAGAATGGCTGTGCGAAATGAAAATGGAAGAAATTAGGGGTTTAAATATGGATTTAAACGGCGGTTGGCATTTTCACAAGTTTCTTGGAAATCGCAAGTTGCCCCATTTCTCAACTTGATTCGCGGGCTACGAAAATGGAAAATGAACTTGTGAAATGGCATACGTGTGCCTGGAGGTGCTTTCGCGGGCAGCGAAAATTTTCGCAAGTTGAATAGTGGACTTGCAAATTTGAGCTTTGAGGATTTCGCAAGTTGGCCCCCATTTTCGCAAGTTGGAATTTCAACTTATGAAATTTTTGCAAGTTGAAATATTGTTATGTTTTTCAGGCTTTTTCTCCTTTTTTGGTTCTTTAAGGCTTTCCTCCAATTCCTTTGAAGTTCCTCCTAATTTTGATAATCCAAAAAGTCTAAGTTAGATTAAAATAAAATAAATTAAAGCTAGAATTAAAATTAAAAGAAATAATAAAGCTTTTAAATCCACAAAATTGAAACAAAAAACATGGACTTTGGTTAGTCTTCAGAAAGACTAAGTCCATCTAGCCCTTTTTGGTTAAGATTGTTGTGGCTCAAGGAGACTGACTTCCTCATTGTGTTGATTGAAAGGCTCCATGAATGGCTTGAGATGGTGGCCATTGACTTTGAAAGTGTCTGTGTTGTTGGAATTGAGTAGTTCCACTACTCCATTAGAATGCACTTGGTGAATAATGAAAGGGCCTATCCACCTTGATTTTAGCTTTCCTAGAAATATGTGGAGCCTAGAGTCATTGAGTAAGACTCTTTGTCCTTTTTGAAATTCTTTGTTGGAGATTAACTGATCATGCCACCTCTTCATCCTCTGTTTTGCAAATTTGGAATTGATGTAGGCATCATTTCTCAATTCCTCCGTCTCATTAAGGTCCAAGCACCTCTTCATCCCAACTTTGTTCAATTCCATGTTTACCTTCTTAATTGCCCATCAAGCCTTGTATTCAACTTCCACAGGGAGATAGCATGCTTTGCCATAGACTAAGCGATAAGGAGACATGCCAAGAATAGTCTTGTAAGTTGTTCTGTATGCCCATAGTGAATCATGGAGCTTGACAGACCTATCTCTTTTGCTTGTGTTCACCACTTTCATCAATATATTCTTGATTTCCCTGTTTGCTAACTCAACTTACCCAGAAGTCTAAGGGTGGTAAGGTGTAGCTACCTTGTGCTTCACCCCATACTTGGCTAAGAGAGTGTCAAAAGGCTTGTTGCAAAAATGAGTACCTCCATCACTGATTATGGCCTTGGGCACCCCAAATCTTGAGAAGATGTTCTCTTTGAGAAACTTGAGAACAACTCTATGGTCATTGTGTTTACACGGGATTGCCTCAACCCATTTAGAAACATAGTCTATCCCCACCAAACTGTAAGAGTTACTAAAAGACATAGGGAAAGGTCCCATGAAGTCAATGCCCCAAACATCGAAAAGATCAACTATTAAAATGGGGTTCATAGGCATTTGGTTCCTACGTGTTAACTTCCCAAGCCTTTGGCATCTATCACAGCTCCTGCACATGGTGTAAGCATCTTTGAAAAGTGATGGCCGACTGAAATCTGATTGCAACACCTTCATGGTTGTTTTTTGAGAGGCAAAGTGGCCTCCACATGCGCTTTTGTGGCAATGACTGAGGATCCCCGGTTGCTCTTGTTCAGGGACACACTTCCTTATTATTTGATCTGCACGATACTTGAAAAGAAAAGGTTCTTCCTAATAGTAGGCATGAATTTTTGCAAAGAAGTGCTTCCTATCTTGTGTTTTTCACTCACTTGGAACTTCACCAGTAATTAGATAGTTAGCAATATGAGCATACCAAGAAGCATCTTCTAACAACATGAGTGACTCCTCCAGAAAATCATCATTAATAGGCAAACCATGGGAATTATGCGTTATAGCCAACCTTGAAAGGTGGTCAGCTACCACATTCTCCACTCCTTTCTTGTCTTTGATTTGGAGATTGAACTCTTGTAGTAAGAGAATCCATCTAATCAGCCTTGCTTTTGCATCTTGCTTTGTCAATAAGTACTTCAAAGCTAAGTGGTCAGTAAAAACCACAATGAAAGACCCTCCTAGATAAGCACGAAATTTGTCCAAGGCAAAAACTACGACCAACAATTCTTTCTCTGTGGTTGTGCAGTTTCTTTGCGCTTCGTTCAATGTTTTGCTTGCATAGTAGATCACATAGGGCTTTCCATCCTCTCTTTGACCAAGAACAGCTCCTATAGCAAAGTCACTGGCATCACACATCACTTCAAAAGGTAGTTGCCAGTTAGGAGCCCTCACTATTGGAGCGGTTGTCAAGAACTACTTCAGTTGCTCAAAACTCTTTTGACATCTCTCATCCCATAAAAATTTAGCATCCTTCACCAATGATTACTACCAAAAAGTGCTATTTTGTAGACCTAATTATAATGGTTTTAAGCACCTTTGTGTAGTAATCATATTCATTTAACCCAATTAATTCATTAAGGTCCTT
>JAAKHE010000181.1:0-13197 GCA_011039315.1 Vitis labrusca | reverse complement strand
ATCCTAGAACCACTATGCTATAGTAGCTTGGCTACTTTAGTAATAGTATTTAAGGTATAAATTTTGTTGATACGCCTTTAAAGCTAAGCTACCATGAGTCGCATCAACCAATAGTTCACAAAGAGGCTTTGAAAGTTTAGAGAAATATTTAATGAACCTCTTCTAGAACCCAGCATGGCCAAGGAATTGCCTTACTCCTTTTACAGTTGTTGGGGATGGCAATTTGACAATAAGTTCCACCTTTGCTTTATCAACTTCAATGCCTTTCTTTGAGATGATGTGGCCAAGGACAATTCCTTGATGTACCATAAAATGGCATTTCTCCTAGTTAAGCACTAAGTCTTTTTCAATGCATCGGCTCAGAACGGCTTCCAAGTTGACTAAGCATTCCTCAAATGCACTTCCATATATGGTGATATCATCCATAAAAACTTCCATAATATGCTACACCATATCACTGAAAATGCTTAACATACATTGTTGGAATGTTGCAGGTGCATTGCATAAACCAAAAGGCATTCTTTTGTAGGCATATGTTCCAAATGGACATGTGAAAGTGGTCGTCTCCTGGTCTTCAACACCAATTTCTATTTGAAAATACCCAAAGTAGCCTTCCAAGAAATAATAGAAAGGATGGCCTGAGACTCTCTCCAACACTTGATCAATAAATGGCACTGGAAAATGATCCTTCCTTGTCACAGCATTCAATTTTCTATAATCAATACACATCCTCCAACCTGAAGTGAGGCATGTAGTAACTTCTTCTCCCTTATCATTTTGCACCACTATGATCCCTGATTTCTTTGGCACTGCTTGAGTAGGACTCACCCATGGGCTATTTGATATAGGGTAGATAATATCGGCCTAAAGTAGCTTAAGAACCTCATATCACACCACCTCTTGCATATGAGGATTCAATCTTCTTTGAGGTTGACAAATTGGCTTAGCTTCTTCTTCCATGTATATATGATGTGTATAGACTAAAGGGCTGATACCTTTCAAGTCAGATATTTGCCATCCTATTACTTTCTTACATCTCTTGAGAACTTCAAGTAAACACTCCTCCTGAGGAGTGGTAAGAGATGAAGATATAACAACAGGGCACTTCTTATTCTCTTCTAGGTATGCATACTTCAACTCCATGGGTAGTGGCTTCAGAATAAGCTTTGGGGCCCCCTCTTTAACAGCTTCTTGTGTCTCCTCCTTATTGAACAAAGGTAGAATTTCTTAATCCTCCTCCAAGATGGTAGAGTAGCAAGCAAATCTGAGGGTTCAAGTAACCCTTCATCAAGATCCCCAAGACTTTCATTCAACTCCTCTTGTATTTTCCTATTACAATGCTCCTCCACTAAAGTGTCAATGATGCACACTTCTTCTGGACCTTCTTCTTCTTCCGGATTGATTGGCTTCTTGCACATATAGAAGATATTGAGCTCCAATGTCATGTTGCCAAACGTGAGTTGCATGAGTCCATTCCTACAATTGATAATTGCATTTGATGTAGCTAGGAATGGTCTTCCCAGTATGATAGGAACATAATTAGTTCCTTTGACAATTGGGTTCATATCAAGAACAACAAAATCCACTAGATAGTAGAAATTGTCAACTTGAACTAAGACACCTTCAATCATCCCTCTTGGAATCTTCACTAATCTATCTACTAGAGATATAGTGATTGATGTTGGCTTCAATTCACCAAGTCCCAATTGCTTGTAGATAGAGTATGGTAGCAAATTCACACTTGCCCCCAACTCTAACAAAGCTTTCTCCACTAACTTCCCTCCAATCATCAGTGAGATGGTAGGGCAGCCCGGATCTTTGTACTTCACTGGAGACTTGCACTGTATGATGGCACTTACTTGCTCAGTCAAGAAGGCTTTCTTATTCACATTTAACCTTCTTTTGATAGTGCATAAGTCCTTTAGAAATTTTGAATAAGTCAGAACTTGTTTGATCATGTCTAGCAATGGGATGTTAACCTTCACTTGCCTCAACACTTCAAGAATTTCTGATTCCCATTTTTCCATGCAAATCTTGAGGAAAAGGTGGAGGCATGTGTTTCTTCATCACATCTTCATTGATAACTATCTTCTCCAGATCTTCATTCACTGTTGAATCATGGTCCTCTTTCCTTCCACTGCTCCCTTTCTTCTTTCCTTTGATTTCCTCCCTCTTCTTTGTCTCTTTTTCACTCTCTATTTCATCATGTGGCTTGGGTGTTGGTAGCTCAACCTCTTTACCACTCCTCAGAGTGATCATGGCTTTGACGTCCCTCACCTGTGAAGATTCTCCCTCATGAGCCTCCACTTCATGGATACCCTTGGGGTTTTGGTGAGGTTGAGAAGGAAACCTTTCCTTCTCTTGCACTATGTTAAGGTTGGTGAGCCTTGAGATTGAGTATTGAATATTATCTATCTTTTGAGATAGATCATTTTGCATTCCATCCATCCTTTTATTCAACGTATTCTCTACACTGTCGATTCTTTGACTGAGTTGAGCATTGATGGATTTCTGGTCTCCAACAAAATCTCCCACGACCTTGCTTAGAATCACTATTGCTTGCTTAATATTTGAAGCTTGTTGAGATGCTTGGCCTGGTTGCGTGTACTAAAGTGCTATTGGTTTCCAGGAGAAATTTGGACGGTTCCTCCAATTTGAATTGTAGGTATTTCCATATGAAGCATTGTTATTGGGCTTGAATTGTCCAATAACATTTGCTTGATCTCCAAACATTTCTCTAACAGCTGGAATTGTAGGACACTCCTCCACCAAGTGCTCAAAAGATTGACAAATGGAACAGGGCATAACTTGCACTGGTGTTTCAGAAACGACTTGCACTTCACGTATCTTTTTTAGTTCTAGCTCCTCCAATCTTCTTGTCATAGCTGCAACTTTTGCTTTCATTTCAATATCTTCGTTCAAGGTATACATCCCAGCCTTAGCATTAAGTGCATTTGGTTGAGACTTCATTCTTCCCACTTCTCCCCTGTTCGGTTCATCCCATCCTCTTGAAACTTCAGCAACATAATTATAGAAATCCATGGCTTCCTCCGGATTCTTACTCATGAAATCTCCTCCACACATAGTCTCTAGGAGTTTCTTCATTGAGGAAGACATACTGTCATAAAAGTAGCTCACCAATAGCCATGTATCAAAGCCATGGTGAGGGCAAGCATTGATAGCTTCCATGTATCTCTCCCAACACTCATAGAATTTCTCATTCTCCTTAGCTGAGAAGTTTGAAATTTGCCTTTTCAAGCCATTGGTCCTATGAGTAGGGAAAAAAATATTGAGAAATTCAGCTTACAAATCAGTCCAAGTTCAGATACTCCTTGGCCTTATTCTTCAGAGTGAAAGGAAATAGCTTTAGCCTCATCAAGTCGATTGAAGCTCCTCCCTCTTGGAATGTATTACAAACGTCTTCAAATTCTTTAATATGCGTGTAGGGATTCTCACTTTCCATCCCATGGAAAGTAGGTAGAAGTGGCATAATATGTGGTCTGATTACTAGCTGCTCTGTAGGAGGCACTATGCATGATGGTGCACTCATACGAGGTGGATGCATGTGGTCCCTCATTGATCTGAATGCATTGGGATTGTCCTACTGACCATGGTGACTATGCTGATCTTCAGGTATAACCGCCATAATGTTCAAGCACAATTCCAACTCTATTTCGTGAGGTGTTTCAATTTTCACAAGTCTTCCTCCACTATCTCATATCCAATATGGCATAGACAACTAGTAACAGCTAGTAACAACTGTAACAAAAAAAAACAAAAAAACAAAAGAAAACAATACTATATAAAAAAACTAAGATTAACTGAAAACTAAATTAAAAGATAGGCTAAAATATGAACAAGTAAAAGAAACAATTAAAAAGAGTTAGTAAAAGAAAACTCACCAAACTTGTGATGAAGATCACAAGTGTTTTGGGAAAGGTTATATCATTGTAAAGTTGGCACCATCCCCGGGAACGGGGCCATTTGGTTCGTGCCTAGCTGGTGTATGCCCTGTTGATTGTGTTCAATCAACTGGTGTGCTTTGATTTCAGTCCTCAGACGAGAGTTATCAACAAAATTTATAAACCTATTTCACCATACACTAGGGTAGCATTAGCTAGCATAGCATAGTGGCTCTAGGATCATCCACAGGGATGGGTTTTCAAATTACAACTGATATTAGTTCAAAAATTGAATTGGTGCTTTTTCTTTTCAAGGTTAGCTTTAAAAGAAAACATAAGTATGTGTGAAAAGGTTGGTTTTAAGTGAAACCAAAAATTAAGTAACTGAAAGTACTTACAAAGAAAAATGCTTCTTGGAGTTTTAGATCACTAGGCTCAGGCTCCTTATACAAAAAGGGATATTCTAGTCACTTGGATCTTTTCCTCGCATTGGGGATTTAACATATAATTATTTCCCGAACCGATGTGGTACGGATGCTTCCCTTTAATGGTTTCAAACACTAAATCCCTGTCACTGAATCATCTTGCAATGGTTCACACCTCTCACCTGGTATTGGCCATTCAAGGTGATCCTTAACCTTGGATTACCCGTCAAAAGCTCGCAAGAGATAACTGATGGATGTCTCCTGGGAGTCTAAAAGCTTACCAAGTGTTGGCTATTCTAGATAATCCTACCTTTAAACCACCTCCTAGAGGCTCGCAAGAGATAAACTAGTGGATTTCAATGGACGAAGTCCACTTGCCTTACCAAGTGTTGGCCCAGGTGATTTTAAGGGATTTTAAGTTAACTAAAAAGATAAAAACCATTAACGGGTCACACTTTCTCTTCATTAAAAACTGAAACAATGAAACTTCTAATTTTGTATCCGAAACCTTACCTAGCTTCCTTCACTCGAAGAAACAAAAAGCTTAGCCACTCATCCTCTGGGAAAACATCGTTAGAGTTTGATTTGCAAGAAATAAAAATAAAAGAGAAAAAAAATGAGAAGGTAAGGTCGAGCAGAGCTCTGTGTATTACTTTCTGAAAAACTATACAAAGTTCGTCTCTAAGAAAAACTCCCCCGAGATCTTTTTTAAAAGAAAATTACAATAGATATTATATAGAGAGGCTATTCACCCCTCCTACTAACTTCCCAACCAAGAAAACTTGTCATTGGTGGGTTACAAGGAGAAAATAGGGATTTACACACAAATATCTTAAGATAAACATCAAACGGAGTCGGTGCACAAATATCTCAGATTACTGGTGGATTTCGCAAGTTCAAATGCAACTTGCAAAAATTTCGCAAGTAGAAATTGTCCATTTCGCAAGTTGAAATTGTGGTTTCGCAAGTTGCGAAATTGTCCTGCAACTAATCAGCTCTCTGCCCTGCAGCGATTCATTTCCTCTTCCTATTTCGTAAGTTGCGAAAATTTCGCAAGTTGATATCCACAACTTGTGAAATTGCTGGATGGTTGATTTCTTCTGTGATTTTCTTCCCTGCATCCTCGTTTGGCTTTGGAAAAGGGTTATGAAGCTCCAAAGCTTAGTTTCTTCATGAATTTGAGCTTCAACTTGCTTTGCCATGAACTATACAAAGATCTCCCTCATTCTTGGATTGCTTTGGTGATAAAAAAGTTATGAAAAATACCAAAACTTGACACAATTTGATTAGAAACGATTGCAAGGGTCCTTAACATGCCAATTGAGTTAAAAGGTAATAATTACTACTCAAAAGTGTTTAAAAGAGTTAATTACAAGCTATAAAATAGCACTTTTTGAGTAGTAATCAATAGTTCATATCATCCACAACCCTAAGTTGTTCAAAACAATTAAAGCTTTGAGTTCACAACATAGAATCATGCATATCATCCACAACCCTTAGTTATCATAGCATCTTGAGACCAGTGCTCATGACGTAAAGTAGCTCATCTCATATACAACGCTAAGTTGTTCATAGCATTTAGAGCCATCGGCTCATGACCAAGAATCGTTCATATGACCCTCAGCCTAAGTTGTTGATATCTTCTAGAGGCCTGAGCTCACGAGATCCTAAGTCGTTCATATCATCCACAACTTTAAGTTATTCATAACACTTAGAGCTCTGAGCTCATAACCCAAAGTCGTTCATTTCATCCATAGCATTGTGTTATTCATAGCATTTAGAGTCTTTTATTCATGACCCAGAATCATTCATATCATCCACAACCCTAAGCTCTTCATAGCATCTAGATCCTTGAGCTCACGACCTAGACTCGTGCACATCATCCACAACCTTGTGTTATTCATAGCATTTAGAGCCCTAAGCTCATGACCCAAAGTCGTTCATGTCATCCACAACCTTGAGTAGTTCATAGCATCTAAAGCCTTGAGTTCATGACCTAGAGTAGCTCATATCTTCCACAACCTTGAGCTGTCCATAGCATCTAGAGTTGTGAGCTCACAACCCGAAGTCATTCATGTCATCCACAACCTTGAGCAGTTCATAACATCTAGAGCCTTGAGTTCACAACCTAGAGTAGCTCATATAATCCACAACCTTGAGCTGTTCATAGCATCTAAAGTCATGAGCTCGCAACCCGGAGTCATTCATGTCAACCACAACCCTAAGCTATTCATAGTATTTATATCTTTGAGCTCATGACCCAGATTCGTTCATGTCATCCACACCCTTGATCTATTCATAGCATCTAAAGCCCTGAGCTCACTACCCAGAGTCATTCATGTCATCCATAGCCCTATGTTGTTCATAGAATTTAGAGCCATGGCTCATGACCAAGAATCGTTCATATCATCTACAACCTTGAGTTGTTCATAGCATATAGAGGCCTGAGCTCACGGGATCCTAATTCATTCATATCTTCTAATAACCTGAGTTCTTCATAGCATCCAAAGCCATAAGCTCACGACCCGGAGTAGCTCATGTCACCCACAACATTGAGTTGTTCATAGCATCTAGAGCCTTGAGCTCATGATTGGGACTCATTCTTGTAAACCACAACCCTGATCTATTCATGGCATATAGAGCCTTGAGCTCATGACAAGGAGTCCTCCACGACATCCACCGCCCTTAGCTTTTCATAGCATTTAAAGCCATAGGGTCTAATTACTACTCAAAAAGTGTTATTTTTTAGCTTGTAACTAACTCTTTTAAACACTTTTGAGTAGTAGTTATTACCTTTTAACTCAATTAGCTTATTAAGTACCTTTGCAATCGTTTCTAATCAAATTGTGTTAAGTTTTGGTGTTTTTTATAGTATTTTGATCACCAAAGCAATCCAAGATTGAGGAGAGTTCTATAGAATCCATGGCAAAACAATTGGAAGCTCATTTACATGAAGAACAAAAGCTTTGAAGCTTTATAGTCCTTTTCCAAAAGCAAATCATGAATGTAAGGAGGGAAAGCAAAGAGAGAAATCTAACATGAAGAATTCAAGAGGACAGAAACTGTTGGACACTTTTGGAGCACTTTCTGGAGTGCATTTCATGCATACTATATGCCATTTTGAAGCTCGGGAAGTCAGGAATCCAACACTTTAAATGGTACATGAATCGGAGTTTAAATGAAGAAGTTAGAGCCATTGAAAGCCAATTACACCAAGTTGAAGGCCAATTTCGTTGCTGCGAAATCAGCCTTTGGCTGCGAAATCACAAGGTGATCGCTACGAAATCACAAGGTGATCGCTGCGAAATCAGCCTTTAGCTGCGAAATGGAGACCTTCAGCTTGCAAAATTTCGCAGCCCATCTTGCATGCCTGCGAAATCCTCCTGAGTGCTTCCAGATAATTGTGACCGACACTTTTAGATTTTTTTCTTCAAATATTTGTTGTTTAAATCCCCATTTTCTCCTTGTAATCCACCAATCATAGGATTCCTTAGTTAGTAAGTAAGAACAAAGGGTGAATAACCTTATATATATTGTTTGTAATTTTCATTACACAGGGATATCTCAGGAGCTTGTTCTCAGAGACCATTTTTTGTATAGTTTTGAAGGAAGTAATATACAGAGCTTTGCTCTGCCTTACCTACTCATTTTGATTGTATTTTTCTTACTAGCCAAACAAGCTCTGAGGATGTTTCCTCAAAGAATGAGTGGCTAGGCTTTTTGTCTCTTGGAGCTAAGGTAGCTGGGTATGGTGCCGAGCGCAAGAATTGGTAGTTTTGTTGTTTCAGCTATTAATGAAGAGAAAGTGTGACTCGTTAATGGTTTCTATGTTTTTAGTTAACTTAAAACGCCTTTAAATCACCCGGGCCAACACTTGGTAAGGCAAGTGATCTCCGTCCATTGAGATGCACTAGTTTATCTCTTGCGAGCCTTTGGGAGGTGACTTGAAGGTAGGATTTTCTAGAATTGCCAACACTTGGTAAGATTTTGGACTCTAAGGAGACATCCATTAGTTATCTCTTGCGAACTTGAGAAGGGAAATCCAAGGTTAAGAATCACCTTGAATGGAAAATGCTAGTTCAGAGGCATGAGCCATTGCAAGATGAATCAGTGAGAGGGAGTTAGTGTTTGAATCCATAAAAGGGAAGCATCTGTACCACACCGGTTAGAGAATTAACTATATGTTAATTCTCTAATGCGAGGAAAAGATTCAAGTGACCGGAACTCTGTTTTTGTATTAGGAGTCTGACCCTAGTGATCCTTGATTTGTGCCCAGTTGGTGTACTTTGGTTTCAGTCCTCAAATAGGTGTAATCAACAAAATTTATAACCTATATCACCATGTACTAGGATAGCCTCAGCTAGCATAGCATAGTGGCTTTAGGATCGTTCACTAGGATGGGTTTTCACTTCACAATTGATATTAATTCAAAGCTGAATTGGTGCTTTTTCATTTCAAGGTTAGCTTTAAAAGAAAACATAAAGATGTTTGAAAAGGTTGGTTTTAAGCTAACCAAAAATAGTAACTGATTTTAATTACAAAGAAAAGCATTTCTTGGAGTTTCAGATCACTAGGCTCAGGTTCCTTATACAAAAAGAGAGTTTCGATCACTTGAATCTTTTCCTCGCGTTGGGGATTTAAGATATAGTTATTTCCCAAACCGGTGTGGTACAGATGCTTCCCCTTAATGGGTTCAAACACTAAATCCCTATCACTGATGCATCTTGTAATGGCTCATACCTCTCACCTAGCATTTGCCATTCAAGGTGATCTTTAACCTTGGATTACCCGTCAAAAGCTCGCAAGAGATAACTAATGGATGTCTCCTTAGAGTCCAAAAGCTTACCAAGTGTTGGCTATTCTAGAAAATCCTACCTTTAAACCACCTCCCAAAGGCTCACAAGAGATAAACTAGTGTATCTCAATGGACGGAGACCACTTGCCTTACCAAGTGTTGGCCCAAGTGATTTAAAGGTGTTTTAAGTTAACTAAAAACATAGAAACCATTAACGGGTCACACTTTCTCTTCATTAATAGTTGAAACAACAAAACTTCTAATTTTTGCATTTGGAACCTTACCCGACTTCCTTCACTCCAAAAAACAAAAAGCCTAGCCACTCATCCTCTAAGGAAACATCCTCAAAGTTTGTTTAGCTAGAAATAAAAATAAAGAGAAAACAAAAATATGAAGGAAAAGCAGAGCAAGTGCTTTGTAGATATATTTTCTTACTATGCAAAAGGTTGTCTCTCAGAACAAGCTCCCGAGATCCCCTTTTCAAAGAAAATTACAAACTATATATATGAGGTTATTCACCCTTTGTTCTTACTTACTAACTAAGGAATCCTATGATTGGTGGATTACAAAGAGAAAATGGGGATTTAAACAACAAATATCTAAAGAAAAAATCTAAAAGTGTCGGTCGCAAATATCTGGAAGCACTCAGGAGGATTTAAAAGGCATGCAAGATGGGCTGTGAAATTTCGCAAGCTGAAGGTCTCCATTTCGCAACCAAAGCCTGATTTCGCAGCTGCGAAATTGGCCTTCAGCTTGGTGTGATTGGCTTCCAATGGATATAATTTCTTCATTTAAACTCTGATTTGCGTACTATTTAAAGCGTTGGATTTCTGACTTCCCAAGCTTCGAAACGACATATAGTATGCATGAAATGGACTCTAGGAAGTGCTCCAAAAGTGTCCAACAGTTGCTATCCTCTTGAATTCTTCATGTTAGATTTCTCTCTTTGCTTTCCCTCCTTGCATTCATGATTTGCTTTTGGCAAAGGATTATAAAGCTTCAAAGCTTAGGTTCTTCATGTAAATGAGCTTCCAATTGCTTTGCCATGGATTCTATAGAGCTTTCCTCAATCTTGGATTGCTTTGGTGATCAAAATACTATCAAAAACACCAAAACTTAACACAATTTGATTAGAAATGATTGCAAAGGTACTTAATATGCTAATTGAGTTAAAAAGTAATAACTACTACTCAAAAATGTTTAAAAGAGTTAATTACAAGCTATAAAATAGCACTTTTTGAGCAGTAATCAATCCTAAAACTCCAAGAAACGCTTTTCTTTATTAGTAATCTCAGTTACTATTATTTTTTGTTAGCTTAAAACCAATCCTTTTTCAACCAAAGATTATGTTTTCTTTTAAAGCTAACCTTGAAATGAAAAAGCTTCAATTCAACTTTGAATTATTTTCAGTTGTAACTTGAAAACCCTTCCAAGTGAACGATCCTAGAGCCACTATGCTATGCTAGCTGAGGCTATCCTAGTACATGGTGATATAGGTTATAAATTTTGTTGATTACTCCTGTCTGAGGACCAAAATCAAGGTACACCAGCTGGGCACGAATCAAATGGTGCCATTGTCGGGGAAGGTGCCAACTTCACATTGATATTATCTTTTTAGAGTACTTATGATCTTCATCACAAGTTTGGTGATTTTTCTTTCATTTTACTAACTCTTTTAATCATTTCTTTTACTTGTTTATATTCTAACATATCTTTTAATTTAGTTTTAGTTAATCTTAGTCTTTTTGTAGTCTTGTTTTCTTTTGTTTTCTTTTGTTTCTTTGTTTTTGTTACAGTTGATACTAGTTGTGTATGCCAAATTGGATACGAGATAGTGGAGGAAGGCTTGTGAAACGTGAAACACCTCATAAAAAGGAATTGGAATTGAGCTTGAACATCATAGAAGCTACACCTGAAGATCAGCATAGTCACCATGGTCACCAGGACAATCCCAATGCATTCAGATCAATGAGGGACCGCATGCATCCACTTCGTATGAGTGCACCATCATGTATAGTGCCCCCTACAGAGCAGCTAGTAATCAAACCGCATATTGTTCCACTTCTACCAACTTTCCATGGGATGGAAAGTGAGAATCCCTATGCACATATCAAGGAATTTGAAGATGTTTGTAATACATTCCAAGAAGGAGGAGCTTCAATCGACTTGATGAGGCTTAAGCTATTTCCTTTTACTTTAAAGGATAAGGCCAAGATTTGGCTTAATTCTTTAAGGCCAAGGAGTATCCGGACTTGGACTGATTTGCAAGTTGAATTCCTCAAGAAATTTTTTCCTACTCAAAACAAATGGCTTGAAAAGGCAAATTTCAAACTTCTCAGCTAAAGAGAATGACAAATTCTATGAGTGTTGGTGATTACTACTCAAAAAGTGCTATTTGATAGCTTGTAATTAACTCTTTTAAACACTTTTGAGTAGTAGTTATCACCTTTTAACCCAATTAACATATTTAAGGACCCTTGTAATCAATTCTAATCAAATTGTGTTAAGTTTGGTGTTTTGATAGCTTTTTTATCACCAAAGCAATCCGAGATTGAGAAGAGTTCTTAGGAATCCATGGCAAAGCAATGGAAAGCTCAAAAACATGAAGAACCAAAGGTTTGAAGTCCTTTGCCATAAGCAAATCCGGAATGCAAGGAGTGTGGGATCCTCCCTAAAAAATGCCACGTGGCTCTCTCTCCCTTGTGTTGATGCCTTGCGTCCTAGTGATCCACGTAGCTGCCAAGTGGACACACGCTTTCAACCTAGATTGAGTTCTGGTTCAGTCTTCCCTGCAAAAGATGTCCGGACAGGGCGTCCGGACACACCATCGGAGGGCGGCAGAACGTGGGTTGTGGCAGGTTGTCGGAATGATGTAGCAAGGCTTGCTCACTCAAGTCAATGATCCGGACAACATATCCGGATAGGATATGCTATCGTCCGGGGTGTGATGTTCACGAGTGCCGTGTGCTTCTCCCTGAGGGAGTCCAGATAGGGGAGCGCACCATGTGTCCTCTTGGGGAATCCGGATGGAGTTGCTCTGGATAGCGATGCGCGCTCCGTGTCATCAGGGGGAGGGGTCCCTACACCTTGCACACATAAACGGTCCCCTTTGCGACACGCGGCATAGCTCATTCCACCCGGGGGAGAATTGTGTCTGGCCGACATTCCACCTTCTTCGGATATCTCACATCTGGAATTATGTCCGGTCAAACATGTCTGGATCCTCTGATCGGATATTTCACATCTGGCGCCTGACGCCGAATGGGAGAGGAGGGCATTTCAACTTCCCCGGTCAGACATGTCCGGATCCTCTGATAGCGCTTACCCGGAGAGCATCCGCAGCCGACAATTCAGATTCCCCGGACAGCTTGGCTCGTCAGACACTCGCGATTCGCCGGATCCATTTTCACCCACAATCAAAAAGCAAACTCTGATAATACTGACGACCAAGTCTCCATTTTGCACAGTGCAATGGAATTTCTCCTGAAGCTTCCTGATATTTCCGACCGACTTTTTGAGATATTTTGCTTTAGATATTTGATGTATAAATCCTCAAACTCTCCTTGTAACCCACCTATCATAGGATTCCTTAGTCTTTAAGTAAGAACAAAGGGTGAATAACCTCATTTATATAGTTTGTAATTTTCTTTAAGAAAGGAAAGTCGGGAGCTTGTTCTCAGACGCATCCTTTGTACAATTTTGCAAGAAATATATTTTACAGAGCACTTGCCCTGTTTTTCCTATATATTTTTGTTTTATCATTCTTTTTCTTACTAGCCAAACAAGCTCTGAGGAAGTTTCCTCAGAGAATGAGTGGCTAGACTTTTAATTCCTTGGAGCTAAGGTTGCCGGGAACGGTTCCAAGTGCAAGAATTTATAGCTTTGTGGTTTCAGCCATTAATGAAGAGAAAGTATGATCCTTTAATGATTTCTATTTTTTTTTTTTAGTTAACTTAAAACACCTTCAATTCACTTGAGCCAACACTTGGTAAGGCAAGTGATCTCCGTCCATGGAAATACACTAGTTTACCTCTTACGAGCTTTTGGGAAGTGACTTGAAGGTAGGATTTTCTAG
>JAAKHE010000180.1:631100-642455 GCA_011039315.1 Vitis labrusca | reverse complement strand
AAAAAAAAGTCCACATGAAAACTCTATGCTTTTCCTTAATAAAGACAAAAAAAATATATGTAGAAAATCAAGCAATTTTCTCTCTCAATTTTCTTCCATGTGCATGCACAACAACCTTTACTATTTCTATGGTAATAATTACCAAGTAATCATTTATCTATCCAATTTTTAGTGGTTTATTCATTAATTGTATTTTAATTAGAAAAAAGGAAAATCTATGAATATTTCTTTATAAAATTAAAAGTGTTTTTAATAAAACAACTATCAACAAAAGTGTCATAAAATATCACTTAAGAAAACAATTTTTGTTGAAGAATTATTTTTAAAAAATATATTATTTTTAAGAACCAATTTGAGGTGCTTTCAAATGCTTTTTGCATAGCATTTTAAAATATATTATGATTCTTTAAAAACTTATAAATTGTAAATAAAATAATGATACCTTAATAAAGAATGAATGTGGAAAAATTATTTTTTATATTTAAATTCTTAAATAAAAATCTATTAAAAAATAATTGAGACTTGCTTCTAAAAACATTGTTATGTGTTATTTGTTTTTCAAACTTTTTTTTCAAAGCAATTTTTTTTAGATTTTAAAGTGTTTTTTTTAACTTATTAGTTATTTTTTTAGATTTTTTAACTAAACGGAAAAAGTCAATTTTTTTTTTGCTTTTTCTAAATATTGAAAGTAATTTATTGATACTTATTTATTTCTTAATATTTAATAAAAATAAAATATTTTAAAAAATAATTTAATATTTAATATTATAAAACACTATTTAATTTTAAATTCTATTTAAAATTTAAGTCAAAAAAACAAATAGAACCTTACTCCAACTTCAATTATTGCAACTACATAAACTAGGACCTCCATGGCATTGAGCAATGGCCAAGGAATTTTTAAAGTATGAAAGGAATTACATGTTTGAAAAAACTCCTACGAAAAACTTTCACATACGAAGCATTCAAACTCATGATTTTAAGGTCATCCCATTCCTCCTTCTCCCTTTTGATTGTATCATTAACCTAATAAATTGACCTTAGAGTCTTTCTACCCACCTTTAACTAATTGAGAATCTAGTAAATCTACAATGTTATTTACATAAAATGTACATTTTTTAGGTTAGGGGTCAAGATCAATTTGATTAGTGGACCCTTTCTTTAGGGTTTTGGGTCTGATTTCAAGGTTTCTTGACATGGGGTTGCTTCAAAAAATAAAAACAATTATGCCTCCCCACTTGAATATGATGGGTGTCAAAATGAACTTTTTAGGAGCCCTTTTAAACCTCTTTTCTAATAAAAGGCCTTAGAACTTTAATGAGTTTGATCATTTCTCCAACCATTTGTTGAGATGAATTGAAATTTTGGTTCTGAATTAATTATTGTAGATCAAACATTTTTTCCAAGTGGGTCACTATTTTTATTGATGTTTTCATTTAAAACTTAAAAAGAAAAAATATGAAGATTCGTGTAGCTTTTGGTGTTTAGATGAAAGAAAACACTTGTTAAATTGAACATCAACCATCTCACTTTGACAAAAGGGTATGTTGATGTTAATGATTTCAACATTTTTGATCGAACCTTTCCAATCTACTTCTGTCGTATTAATGAAGAATCAAAGGATCTATTTGAAAACTATTTTTAAAATCAATTTTTATTTTTATTTCTAATTTAAAAGACACGTTGACAACTTTTTTTTAAAATAATTGTTTTATAAAATAAATTTAAGACGTTTTAAAATATATTTTTTAGAGTATTATAAGAAACAATTAAAAATATTGAGAATATTTTTAACATATTTACATCGTATATAAGCATACAAAAAATTATTTTTTATATTTGGGTTTTTAAACAAAATCTTGTATATTAAAATAATTAAAAATATTTTTTAAAAAAACTTTTCTTGAAAACTATATATATTTTTTAAAAATTATTTTCATAAGCATTATCAAATAAATCCTAATTTTCTTTGACACTCCACCTATTATAATATACACATTTTGAAACGAGTCAACTCTTTTTTAGATTTTGTTTTGATGATTTAAACATATTTTCATTCTTTAAAATGAAACAAAAATAAATTCAAAAAATGGCAAGACATGTGATATGAGAAGTTTTTATACCCTTCCCAACCTAACTTGTTAAATTTTTTTTTGTTATTTTAAAATTTTTTAATTACACTAAAATAAATAAATTTATAAATAAATAAATATTATGAGTATTTATAATTTATTTTTTAAAAGAAAATATATTTTTTTATTTTATATATATGTTAAAAAGAGGGAAATTAAAAATAATAATTAAATTAATATTTTTATTTAATTTTATATGTAATCGGACAAGATGAAACAAAGTAGTATACCTAAACCCAACCCAAACTTGACTTAAGTTTTTTATTTAAAAAAATAAAAAATCTAAACCCACTATTAACTTATCATTGTTACAAAGTCATGTTATTAGTTAGAAACCAGTTTGGGGTGAGCTCATGCACAAGTCAACAAGCTTATAGCCATGGCCATATTTGATTTCCAAAAAAATATTATTCTAAAAATAAATAAAACCTTTTTGACTAAGTTGCATACTAATCCCTCTTACCTATCCCCATTTTTTTTTTCAAATTAAAATTTATTATCATTTTAATTAAAAAAAAAAATGTTGTACTCTTTGCATAAAGGCCCATGGGAAAGGACAGGCATGATGAGTGTGAGTCATCGCTGAAATGGAGTTGGGGACAACATCTTACCAACTCCTGAAAAAGATGTTGCAGCCATTGGTGACTGCACAGCCACTCCACTGACTTCAACCCCACTCTTGCTCTAGAAGCTCTTGAATCAGACAAATTACCTCCAACTTTTCCACCAACCATCCCCTATTTTCAAAGGGCCATAAATTTGTTACTATTACTAGTTCATATATTTGGTTCTTAGTCTATTGATGGGGTCAAGGGCAGGCAAACCTAATCTTTGTGTGCTTTGTTGAACTTAATTTTTTTCAGTCAGTCAAATATCATGGTGGGTGTTTCTTCAAAACTAAATGGGTGGTCTATATTATTGTATTTAGTTAAGAGAAAGTGGTGTTACACACAAATGATTGAGTAAAGTCTATGGTACATTTGTAGACATTTTTCAAATTTAGCTTTTGAAGTTTTTATCATTTGGCAACCCCTATGCCCAAGTATTGCACGAGGAAAGTTCGGGTATATTTGGTTCTAGGAAAATATTAAAAAAGTTTAATAAAATAATAATAATTTTTTTATTACAAATACCAATGGAATGTCTAAAACTTGGGAGTGAAGCATGATAGGGAAGAGGAACCAACACACAAAAATATTGGGCACTCACTTCATGTGCACATGGATTAGTGTTTGCTACCTTTCACTTTGGGTTCAAGTCCTGACATTATTAGTCAAATCACATGGTTCAAATATGATGGTGGTTGTAGTGATATCATCAAGTTTTGGGCAAAGCAATTGGAGATCGGAGGATGTGGGTTGGTTTGGTTGCCCTATGAATAAGCAAACACTCCCCCATTATGGTGTTGCCAATTAATTGTGATTTCAATAGATTGGATGTAGTCATTTCCCTCAAGTAATCATAGTTTTTGATTCCTCAATTGGACTTGTACTAATAACTAAAAAGAAATGGACCATGGACAAACCCTTAAAGTGGGAATTCACTATAATAAGGCTACAACCAACTTAGGTAGATTGATAAGGTTTTATATTAAATTTACAAATATTTAACTCATGTCTAACCTAACTTCAATTAGTCAAAGACATGTATTTTTTTCAAGTTGGATTCATACCCATTCAAGTTCTAGTGTTACCTTCAAGACATCATTACCATTAAACTATAACTTGAATAGGTTACTCGATTTTGTGTTAAGTCCAAAAATTTTAACTCATGACCAACCCAACTTCAATCTATTCAAGTTTTGTATTTTTTCGAATTGGGTTGGACTTGAATTAACATGTTATACTTAATATCAAACATCGTGATAAAACCATTGGTGGAATTTTGATCACAAAAATTCTTCTTATACTTCATTATAATCTTTTATAATGCAATTTGACTGGCTTCTTTTTAAATTTTTAAAAATTAATAAAAATGAGTTCTAATAATAATTTTGTTGAGGAGGCAAAGCCAAATAATTCCTGAAAAGCTATTTCCCAGTGTAAGTAGCTTAAACGGCACCCTTTCATTTCCCTGTGTATTGGGGTTGGAAAATGGGGGAAGAAGGGAATGAAATGATGGAGAAATTGGAATCACCATCAACAAAAGAAGGTGAAGAAGAAAGAAAAGTGATTCAAATCTACTCAACATCCTCTGAGGAAGAGCCCATTATATGCCTAAGGGACATGGACATGAAAAAATTAGAAGAAACCCAAGATTGCTTCATCTTGGATTTTGACCCTTTTGACTCCAATATTCATCTCTCTAGTCTCTCCATCACTGAAGAACATGTTGATTCTGATGATGCAGATCTTCATGTCATCTCCCAAAAAGGCCAGGTACAACTCAATCCCACAACCCCATTAACATTTCTGCAGATGGGTTTGCCATTATTAGGGGAAAAAAGTGAGAATTGGATCATGTGTGTAGGTGGCTTGTAGAGACTACCCCCATGCAAGGCATCTGTGTGTGAAGTTTCCCTTTGAAGAAACCCCCCATGAGAGATACTGTCAACTGGTAATGACGTTCAAACCTATAGTGAAATGTGTTATTTTTGGTTGATTTGTGGAAGTGATATTGAGATGGGTTAATATTTGAAAATTCTTATAATAATTTTTAAAAGCAATTTTGTTTTATAAAAATTTTTAGTGTCAGAAAGATTCGAAGTGTTTCAAATCACTATCAAATAAATTCTAATAATATCTCTGAAATCATTTCAAACAGTTCTCCGAGTTTATGAACATGTTTGGTAATCTGTTTTCAAAAATAGTTTTGAAAAATAGATTTTCAGAATAATTTTTGGAACTGATTTATGATGGGTTCATTGTTTGGATGCAGTGTTACTGCTACGTCTGTGATTCAGCTGCCCCTTGCAAGTACTGGACTGCACCTCAACCTGGGCACTGCCATGCCACAGAGCAAGATGCCCACTGGAAGTTGCAGAGGAAATGTAGGATGATTGAAATCTAAAACACCCACTACTCATCTTGTCTTTTTTCCTTTGTGGGGCCAATTGACATTTGTAAAAGGTGGCCAAAAATCAGACCACAATCATCGAAGTCAATGACTTCTTCTTTAGCTATGCTACTTCAGTATTTGAAGTTGATGTTTTTTGTATGGTGGGATGGTTTTTGCTTGAGAAGAACCCATTTCATGGAGTTCTTTTCTCTGATTTATTTTCCCCTGATCCAAACATGACTTAATCAAGGGCACTAGCAGTCAATTTAATTTCCAAGATACATAAGATCGAATTTGATACGTCCATTGTATCATTGCATTACGTCATCAATATTTTAATAAGTAGGGAATTTTAGTCGTTGTAGCTGTCGGTTTATTCTTCTGAAAATAAACATATTTTTATAAGGGTTAAAATTTTTCTTATGTTTAATTATCATGAAAAAAAAATTAAAATTAGTTAAAAATTCATATTTTGAAATTACTGAATTTGAAAATCATTTTTAATTGTATTATGAAAAATGGTAAAAAGAAAATAATTAAAATTGTGATATTACTTAGTTTATATATATAAATAAATTAAAGTAAAATAAAAGTATTTAAAGTAGTATCAAAGCGGAAAATATCAATATTTTAAGAGTGTTTTTTTTTATATTTTCATAAATTTTAATAAATTTTTGGTCTATCGATATTTTATATTAAAATATTCATGGATATATCTCCGATATATCCGTAAGATATTTTCATTATACTACATAAAAATAATTTATTTTTTAATTTTTTAATTTTTCTTTGTAAATTTATAAATTGTTTCAAAATATTAAAAATAAATAGATGAACAAATGAATGAATAAAATAAACTCTTGTAGGCTGCTGCAAGTTACAACTTACAGTCCATGAGGTGATTTAATTTTCTCAAAATTTTTCCTTCAATTTCATAGCAACCAAACCAAACAGAGGAGCCAGATATATAAAGGCCCTTATGGGCAAACCCAAAACTTATCCGCAGCAATAAGCCACACAACAGAGCACTCCATTTCCTCACCCTCGAGCCCAAACCACACCCAGATGCCAGAAGCCGAGGCTGAGCAAGTTGCCTCTCTCGAAGAGGATCTCCAGAAGAAGAAGCTTCTCGTATGTCATCGTCTTTCTTGACACTTGCCCTTTTTTTCTTTTTTTCTTTTTTTGGGTTTTTGGTTAGTTTCTTACTTATTTATTCACAGGAAGAGGAGCCCGTGGTTGAAGACGTCAAGGACGAGGAAGAGGACGACGATGACGACGAGGACGACGAGGACGACGAGAAGGAAGATGGGGCCCAAGGTTGTTGCTCTATAAGTTTCTTGTTTTGGGTTTAGGGTTTCATACCATAACCATTGTGTGCTTCATCGATTCATCATGGCTTGTTTTTGGGCAGTACTAGTTGTTTATGAATTTGGGTTTATTGCATTTATTGATTTATTGGGTGTAACGCGAAATGGATCTGTGGGGTTTTAGCCAATTCCGAGTTCTGTGCTGCCATTCCCTCCAGGTGTTTGTGTTATTATCTCATCTAGTTATGATACAAAATTTTATAAATGGGTGATGATGTAACATGGAAATGGAGTGGCTCTGCTGTGTTTTCTATAGGATTTAAGGTGCTGGGTCCATAATTCTAATGGGATGTATGTGAAAAATTTATGGTTATCTCTTAGTTGTTGCCTGGGTTAGTTCATTTGTAAATTAATTGAAACATGGGTGTTGCCCCCATTGCTTTTGTTTTTGAAACATGGGATGACCCTTGGCTTGTGATAATGTTATGATACTCTGCATGGCAAGGATATCAAAAATTGCAATTTTCGTTCCATGGGTTTCTGCATAGGAGTAATGTTTGACTGGTAGTGTTCTGGATGACGTTACGATTAAGTAAATTGATTTTCAAAGTCCAAGAGAAAAAATCCAGGTGTCTGAAAGTTAGGCTTCTTTTTTTGGTTTTGATAGAATGTGCAATAATCTGTGAATTGTCTCTAAAAGAGTTTCTCCCCTTGTTAGGAAAATTTCTTTTTCAGTTTACATCTACAGTTGTACACTGAAGCATACTTGTCTACCCCATGGGTTGTGAATGTGCAATGTTTTAATTTCAGTCTCACTGTTTTTGCTGGCAGTTTTTGGTTTTTCTGAGGTTTGTTGTCACTCACTGTTATTTTGAATCTAGTGTGGTTTGTTTGGCTGTTTCCATTTTTTCAAATACAGATTCTGTATCCAATCATGTAATTCTTGTTTACTTACTCTTTTTAATGTTCAATTACAATGAAGATTGTCCTTGAATTTATCTCAGTTGGGAAATGAGGTGCAGGTGCAAATGAGGGCTCAAAGCAGAGCAGAAGTGAGAAGAAGAGCCGCAAGGCAATGTTGAAGCTCGGAATGAAACCCGTTACTGGTGTTGGAAGGGTCACCATTAAGAGAACAAAAAATGTAAAACTTTGTCTGATTTCTGTTCTTGTATTCACTTGTATCATGAATATTCTTTACCAGTCTTTCCTGGGCTTGGCAGATATTATTTTTCATCTCAAAGCCTGATGTCTTCAAGAGCCCAAATTCGGAGACCTATGTCATATTTGGGGAGGCGAAGATAGAGGATTTGAGCTCTCAGCTGCAGACACAGGCTGCACAACAGTTCAGGATGCCAGATATGGGGTCGGTGATGGCAAAATCAGACATTTCTGCTGCAGCTGCTGGAACACAAGCAGATGAGGAAGAGGAAGTGATTGATGAGACTGGGGTGGAGCCTCGAGACATTGATTTGGTGATGACTCAAGCTGGGGTGTCAAGGAGCAAGGCTGTTAAGGCTCTTAAGACTCACAATGGGGACATTGTCAGTGCTATCATGGAGCTCACCACCTAGGTAGCCTTAATAGTTCACTTCTCAGTCTTTTCTGAGGATGAGTTTTTGGTATTGATACCACTATTTTGTTTATCGTAGTTAAATTGGCTCCTATCTATTAGGTGGCTAGACTTTCCTTTTTCTTTTGGTTGAACTTAGACAATTTGCATAACAATGAGGGTCTGCAATATGCCCCCTTCTCTATTATATTTCTTTTCACACGCTTATTGCTCTTTCCATTATTCATTCCTTTTTTTTTTTTCTTTACCCTGGTCAAGGGAACCAATGCCCATCCCTGAAACCTTGACCATATTTCTTTCTTTATTACCAATTACTTATTGCCTCCACTGAAGGATTGTTTATTACAAACCAAGAACTAATTGGAATAGCATGATTGAGGATTATTAAATGCTTGAGTTAATGGACTTGTGTTGTCATCATGCAATAAATATACTCATGTGACAAATCAAGCGGATCAACATGAGCTAGGCAATTTAGATTGAAGTTAGATGGTTATGGGATTTTGCCTGCCTTTGCTTCAAGTTAACTGGCTTGTACCAAGGCAACTGTACCTTCTAGGAGTTAGATGGTTAAAGTTAACTTGCATCAGTGCCAACTAAGCGTGTATAGTCCAGCAACAATGTCGGCATGTTCCATAAAGGATGATGTGCTGTCTATCTGGGGTCTCTTTCTTGCTTGAGGCCAAATGGCTTGGCTTAAATCATGGAATAGATGAATAGATGCTGGTGTGTCAATGACATTTCTTATTGTTTATTCCTTATCAGGTCTGGCTTTTTAATTAGTTATCGTGCTTTCTGACTTTTGAAACCCAGATAAATTGCATTCGTGTTGCCATTTGACTTTGTTGGCATTGATAGGTGAAAGCATTCTACTTTCCATTGTTGAGTGTGGGCTAAGAATGGGGTCCAGTTAGGGTGTGGTAATTTCTTTCTTGTAGTTGATTAGGCTGAAATGTTCATTTTGGATTATCTATTATTTCATTTGCAATCAATTATTATCCTGCTCACCGACATGCCATTGCTTATTTCATAGTTGCACACATTACAAACACAAGATTCAAAACCAAATGACTGAAAGTTGACAGGATGAAGCATCCAGCTTGTAGATACTTCAATCCTCTACTCTCTTTAGCTGTTGATAACCCTGCAATTGGCTCGAATCTGTCCTGCTTCACCAATTAAGACACCAAGTTGGCCCATCTTCACCATTGCAGAAGCAAATTTGTTCTTCCAGAGAAACGGATTCCCTGCATTTTGTCTTACTTGGGTTGCTGTTGTTGTGTCTGTTAGGAGAGTCTGATCTGATGTAAACAAACCTCTGTTTCTTAGAACATCGACATAGTAGCCTACGTCTGTGATGCTTGGGCTAGAGGGGTTCATTGGAACCACCAAGTTAGTATTTGTGCTACCTTGCGGGCACTGTGTCTTCAAACTGGCTGCATACTGGGGATCTAGAGTAGGGTCCTGGCCCGATGTTCCATTGAAATTGTACAACCTGTTGCTGAAGGAACTGCAATGCGAACGGCCAATTGTGTGTGCTCCTGCACATACACACATCTTATAATATCGAGGAGTTGATTCCATATCTTAGTTAATGGGTTGAGTCTGATTTTGTGCGATGGTTGGAAGAAGTTACCACTGAGAGTCACCATTTCATCCTGTGTCAATCCTTTGTTTGAAAAGAACTGAGTGAGTTGGTCGACAGTAAAGGTCGGGGGTGGTAAGTTTGTCGATGCCTCTGAAGCTAGTGAAATTCTGCCATCTCTTCTTCCTGCAGGGACATCATAGCCAAGCCCTCCGGTCTGCATGAAAAATTAAGGTTGTTTCCACATAATCTAGGCAACTTTATCAAACAAAAAAATAGTCTACTTACTATCTCCACGCTATCCCTTGCTGCAAAGGCAACTATATCAGCACATGAAACCACTCCCTTGCACACAGCTTCGAGTCTAGCCTTTGCACTATCAATGACTTCAAACCCTCTAAGACTAGGGTTGTTAGCAGGAGAATCCTTTTCTGCTGTGTTTGAGGGAGTCGAGTCGATGAGCACTGACCCATCGCAACCCTAGAAATACAACAATTCAACTTAATATGCTGTAGAACTCAAAGATGATAGCCATTAATAAATATCTTACCCTAACAAAACAATCATGAAAGTGCATTCTGACCAGGCCAGGAGCCACCCCACTGTCCCGAATGAACCCTTTCCTAACCTCATCTTTCACTATGAATTCAGCCAAGCCACATGAGGTTCTATAGAACCCCACTTGAAGCTGAGCTTCTAACTGAACACTTAGACATAAGAAAACCAGAACCCAAGTTAAAGACAACCAAGTAACCCTTTTCGAACTCATTACTTCTTTGTGCTTATAGGCTATAACATTGTTATAGGTATTTATAGTAGAAGTCAGAACCATCTTAAAGGGATATGATTGGTTCCCCATTTGAGTATTATTTCCATTCAGTGCCATCCGAAGAGGCAAAAGGCTGGAATGTCATTGTTTCGTATTCGGTGGAAGATTATTAGTATTCGCACAAAGAAGAAGAAAAATACTAGTGGAGTGGTTTGATGCAGTGGGACATATATTATACAAAAATCCCTTTCCCTGGGTTCACGGGGACACCAAATTGATCTCAGTTGACTTGGATGCAACAAGAGCCAAAGTTGGTGCGTGGATAGGTATGGATACCCGAAAAAAGGCTAGACAGAAAGCCGATGACAATGATATTGATACATGACATTGTCTATCATGTGTTTGTCTGCATCTTGTATCTGCATTCTGTCTTGTGTCATCTTTTGCATGAGTAGAATGAACTCTAATAACTTGCTGCAAGCTAAATTTATTGTTTGAGACTTTGTTCTTTGATCATCTTATGCATTCAGTCCTTTAATTTGGTGGGTGAATCCTAGGTAGTTTTGCAATAGACTATTACACCTCAAACTGCAGGTTTTTTATTGTCAGGTTCCATGAAGTAAACCCTAGTTAGAGTTATTGATCACCCTACAGTTGGTTCGAATCTCTCCATCAGTTCCTGTTAGTACTTCAATTTGACTCATCTTCACCATTGCTTTAGCAAACTCCGACTCCCAAAGCAACCCATTTACTGCATATGTGGTCACTTGCCTGGCAGTAGCCTGGCTGGTTGTGAGTGCCTGATCAGACGTGAACAGGCCACGGTGACGAAGAACATCTGTGTAATAGCTCGAGTCCATCACAGCTGGGCTGAAGTTCATGTCCACGACGAGGTTAGGATCAACAGTTCCCTGTGGACCTCTTGGGCATTGTCTCTTCAAATCCTCAGCATATAGGGGGTTTAAACTCGGGTCTTGGCTAGACGATGCATTGAA
>JAAKHE010000180.1:609666-629410 GCA_011039315.1 Vitis labrusca | reverse complement strand
TAAATGTGGGAGTTAAATTATCTCAGCAAAGACAATTTGACACATATAGGGTCACGATAGGCAACCACATATATGTTCACTATTGTCATGATAAACTGAAATATTTAATTTACGCAATTTGACACTTGGAATTGCGATAGGCAATCACACAAGTGTTATTTATTGTCACAATAAATTTAAATAGTTAACAAAATTGACCTTGGACAACATTATTGGTATAAAATAAAAATTATACCATAAAAACAATAATTATAATAATTGTCCCAATAAAGTCAATTTTAACAAATGCATTCTAACATATGCATAATCAATCCAAGAATACCAAGGCAAACAAAAACAAAAAAAAAAATTGTTTTTTTTTTTTTTAATGACGTCAGCACGGGACTGTTCATCTTCTTCTCCGGCTGAACACGACCTGGTTTTGGAGAAGAAAAAAAAAATTCCGCCCAAAATTTTGTGCATTTTTCGACAAAAATACTTAGATTTCCATCCTCAAACATCAATCCTTCAATCCAAACCCAAAAAAATGCACAAAAAACGCATAATAGCAAGAACCAAACAAGCCCTAATTTTCGAAATATCATCAAATGAGCTCCAAAATCACAAAAATTGATGGGTTTTGCTCCAAACAATATTCTCTACAAGTTTCCAACCTCAATCAGGCTTGAAAACCAAAAATTAACACCAAACGAAAAAAAAAAAAACCCCCCAAAAAATGTCTTCCATAACCAGAAAACGAGAAATAAAAAATTAACCCAAAATTGCAGCTCAAATGTCAACCATGCTTGCTCTGATACCAATTGATGATAATTCAAATATTATAGGATCACATGTTAACATTTAAGGATGCATTTAATAGCAAAAAGAACCGGTTACCTTGGTTTATGCCATGGGAAGCCATTTCTTCTTCCTCTGATATCCAATAAGTTGCTTTCCGAGTGCGTGATGGTCCGAGAACTAGGGATCAATGAACTCTTCCCTTCCCTCCCAAAATTCAGTTCAAAGTGTAAGTGTGTGTGTGTTTGCCGGGGGTGCTCTCCAAAGAGAAGAAAAGAGGATGCTCTCCAAATGCACACACATCTCTCTCTCTCTATATATATAAATAAATTCATATATATATTACACATTACACACTTTATTTGGATGATTTGACTTAATGGGCCAGTCAAGTGAATTAGGGTGAACCCATAAAAAATCAAGCAACAATATGTGTCCAGTCCCATTATGGACCACAATGCAAAAAATAAATTAACACTGATTTATGATATTATCAAATTGATTATGTAAGTCCACACATAAAAATTCCAACATTGAAGTCATATAGTCTGCTGCTGAATGAGGTGCAATGAGCATGGCCAATTGTGTGAGCGCCTGCAGGTGTTGTATAGCTAACATTAGCGACTAAATAATAGAATGGAATGGTACTGTGTTAGTCCCTACAAATTACCAGAGAGCGTGACCATCTCTTCCTGTGTTAGTCCCTTCTTAGCAAAGGACTGGGTGAGTTGATCAAGATTAAGAAATGGAGCAGGTATGTCTAGAGTCTCAGAAGCAAGTGACACCCTTCCATCTCGCCTCCCTGCTGGAACTGACCACCCAAAGCCGTTGCTCTGCATAGCCAAAACAAATACTGAGATCAAGATTAGTTCAGGTGAAGTTTCTCTGCTTCTGGACATCTGGGGCTGAATAAGAAGCATTGCTTTCTCTGAATGAACGAATAGAATGATTGGATTCTGTATTTCTTTTGGCTTTTAGAAACAAGTTAGGCATGAGCTCATGCTCGAACCCCACTAAGTGAAGGTCATAGTTTCAAAAAACCGACTTAAAAATTCAGTTTCCTTACTATTTCTACAGCATCTCTTGCTGCAAATGCAAGAGTATCTGCACAAGAGACTACTCCTTTACATTCAGCTTCTAGTCTAGCCTTGGCACTGTCGATCACTTCGGTCCCACGGAGAGTATTGACATTGGGTGGACCATCCTTCTCGCCTACATTCATTGGGGTTGAGTCTACAAGGATGGATGCATCACATCCCTGAGACAATATCATGAAATCAATGTTATGTTCTGCATTTTTTTAACCTGATGATAGATGAAGTAGGGGGAAAGGAGAAGCTGGTGATGGGGATGATGCATGTGTTTACCCTAACAAAGCAATCATGAAAATGCAGTCTCAACCGACCAGGAGCGATTCCCCTGTCTCTGTCGAAGGCCTTTTCAACTTCGTCCTTCACAATTGATTCAGCAGCTCTGCATTTGTCTCTGTAGAATCCCACTTGAAGCTCAGCTTCAATCTGAGAGGTCAGGGAAAATACTAATACCAAAACTAGAGGTAGCACCATCTCCATCTTGAGTAGTCAGGTCTGAGCAGCTTGTAGCAATTTATAGATAAAGAATTCAGCCGCCTACGACACTACTACAAAAAATAGGAGAAAATGACAGATTTGAGAGTTTAGCCCATCTCCCCCACTTGGGATGGAGGTTTGACATTACTCTGAAACTGAAGGATGCAAGTGGTTAAAGATAACAGAGGAGACACCAGATATATGGTATAATATAGGAGAATGATCGAGAGTGAAAGAAAGTACGGTCTCATATCAGCTTGTATATTTATCAGTAGCAGGGGCCAAGCTAGCCCTACCATTTGCAGTCCTCAGCGTCCCTGTATACATGATTGTAAGCCACCAGCTCAAACCTTTCACAGAACACCTAAGTATGCAAGACTGACTGATAATGTCTAAAAATCGCATTCTAATGGAACCTAATCGACCAAGGAATGATCCTTTTTCAACTACATTAAGAGCCAAACATACCCTCTTCTATAAGTTATAATTCCAGACAACCCTACTAATCATGGAGATGACTCCAATCCAAGAGATCAGCATTTTGTTCTTGATTTCTTGGGCATGTTTTATTAGACTTTGGAAGCATGGTGGTGAGTGATGGTGATAGGTAACCTTTGGTGAGACAACTTAGAGAAAGTAGTTCTGAGTGTATCAGTAAATTCTTGAGACTGCACATGGAAACTTCCCTACAACCTTATACTTCAAAATTCAAATCATAGCAAATCAAACGGGATTTTTATTTTTTTAATTTCCTCTTGACTGACTCCATATAAACTGCAAAAAATCTGGATTCTGATAGCAAATCTAGGGCTGGGGCATTGAAAAGATAGCCACTATTCCTCCTTTGTCAAACCTGACCCATGTTAATCTTCTTTATATAATCCTTCTCCACAACTGGAGCCAAATAATCAATTGATTTTGGTGTTGGCACATCTAACCAACCAAAGAAAAGGATCCAAAGAATCTCTAAATCTGTTAAGGTTGGATTGAATTTGGAGGAACCAATGACCAGGCATCTCTTTTTATATATAACCTTTCAGAAATTTCTGGTTCCAAGAGCAGAGACTCTGAAAAGATTCAGAAGCCATTACACTTCCCTATCAAAGACTACATTCCAGGTTTCTGCGCTACATAGATTCTTAGAAACATGGCCAACACAGAGCCTTTGCATTAAAAGCATGCAACCTACCTGATAGCAAGAGCAATGGCTATAACAGAAAAAGGGCAGATAAATACTCATTAAAGCATTGACAAGCAAAGTAAACCATAAGTTTTGAAAGTTTTTAAGTTAAAAAGCATTTTACAAGTTTGGCAAAAGCCAGACTCTTAATAGAGTTATCAACCACAACGTGCCGGTCATAACATATATACATATAAGTGTCTGTTGGGGAAGGAGGAATGGTAGCAAAAAGGAAAATTTCTTATCTGAGGAACCTTCAGGTACCAAAGTGAGGTTCATCAGTTCCCTCCGGGAAGCTCCTCCTTCAGCACATGTTCCCAATCTGCAGAAGAGCCGTCACTAAACCCTGCAGGAAGCTGATTCTGAAGCCTGTTGGACCTTGGCAGTTGGATCACTGGATCATCCTTGACATGTTCATGGAACTCCTTCACAATTTCACAGTCGAAATCATCTAAATATGAGTCAAATCTATCTTTAGTATGGTTGGCAATGTGAACCTGCAAGTCAGGTCCCAAAGTGACATCCTCCACTCTGTCTTTAATAAACATCCAATGGCTTCCCTTACCTGCAAATTCTAGATCCACTTCTTCAGGTGGCTGTTGTCTTTCAGCATTCATGGGATTGGATTTGTCAGCACGACATTTTAGGATACGAAATCTGGCCATAACATCACCTGAGTGGGTGCTTGTGCTTATATTAGGGGAATGGTCATCCTTAGCCGCAGGTGCCAAGTTATCATCAGAATTTATACCATGAGAAACTTTGCAGCTTGATTGTTTCCCCACATCTTTACTATTCAAGGAGTCTGAGTTCTCATACCGACGTTTCAGGATATGAAATCTGTCAACAACATCAGCTGCATGGTTCATTGTGGTAACATTAGGGGAATCCTCGATGGTGATATCTGGCACAGGGTTCTCTTGAGCCTCACGCTCAAATTTGTCAACCATACTTAGATCAGAAGAAACCTTGGAGCTTGACTGCTTCTCTACATCTATAGTGTTTTTCAACAAATCTGAAGAAGAAAATCAGGTTAAACAAAGGTCACAGACGAAAACTTTAAACTAAAGATTCTAACCTTCTGTTTTGTGCAACTTGAATTTCTCCATTTCAACCTTCATGCGGTCAAAGCGAGCTCTGTAACTAATAGAACATAATGCAGCTTCAGCCTCAAGCCATAGATTCCTATACAAGAGAGCTTGAGGGTCTGTTTCTTCCTCATCATGAAAATTCTTATCAAGAATCTTTCTTATAGCCTGCAGATCACATTACATGATAATAGAACCATCTTTCCCTTTTTCATGGAAAGAAATAATTGTTGTTTCCTTGAGCAATAAATGGAACCATACCTGGATTGTGCTATCATCATTTACTGTGTCTTCATCATTGACTAATGAAACAAAATCTGAAAGTTTCTCATCTTTGTTACCAGATACAGAGCAATGCCTTTTACCCTTGTGGTCACTCTGACAGTGAAACTGATCCTCAACATTTGCATCAGCCATCTTTTTCCCCAAGGGCCAACTAGCACTGGCACTCTGTAAAGATGTTCATCAGCTTAAGAAGAAAATCTATTTTTGAGTAAGAATTTAAACATTGAAAGATTCTCAACCTGATCAATTAATAGCCAATAGCTTATCCATACATGTAGAAGTTCAATAAATTGGTCAGCTTCTTGTAGCATATGACAGAATAGCCATCCATACATATACAAGTCATAAAATGGTTGATTTCTTACAGCATAGAACACATTATGAATGACATGGTATAGTAAAGGGGACAGCATAATCGAATGACGAAATTCTTGTTACCATAATCGTATTGAATGATTTTCAAGAAAATCACACACTTCCCAATTCCAGTCCATTAATAGTGCCATAGGAAATTTCATAAGATTATAGAAACAATGTACCTTGTTAAGGTCAGGTAACTCTCCAAGAAAATGAGAACTGCCTTGCTCAGCAATTTTTTGACCTTTCTTTGTCAAGCATGCATCAAAATTGTCAATCACGCGCTTAAGGGTCTCATGGTCTTGTTCCTTCAATGAGAATGCATTGTCAGAACAATGTGATAAAAGCAAGACTGACAGGTCCTGCACTGTGTTGATAAGCATGTGAACATCAATTTTTGGGGTTGATTCTGATGCATGTTGTTTAGTAAGCTTGGTAGAAGCATCATCTCCAGACAAAGGTGAACAAGAGATATTTTCTGTTAGATGATATGTCTCATGAGATGACCCATCTCCAGAAACATCATTGATATTATTCCCGGTGACTTCGACACCAACCCCTGATGAAAGCTTTCTTTCAGATGTAAACTTCACTTCCTCAAAACTTTGTCGCATGGTATGAGAAAGTTCAAGGTTATCACTTTTTGAACTGTTAAGCAGTGAATGATCTCTTTTTGGTTGAATGATGTCATTAGAAGACTGATTCCCATCACCACTGCTCAGTTTCTGACAATAAGGTCCTGTTTTAAAGGCATCAAGTGATCTCTGTTCTCTTGATGGGTGATTAACAACAGATGGCCTTTTCCGAGAAGGTAATAAACCATTTTCTCCACACACATTTTTATGGTACTCAGTGTTTTCATTTGGCTTCAGAGAGGAGACATTTACAGCATCATCACTATTGAGGGGGAAAATATGATGCCCTTGAAGGTTGAAACCATCTAATGCTTCTAACTGCTCCATAAGATTATGGGGACTCAGCGCTTCAGAAACTTCAAATGGAGAAAAATGGGAAGTTATCGATCCTTTCCAGCAGGGTGAATCCACAGCGGGATTATAATGATCAAAAGTCTCAGAAGTATTGTCTATTGAATTGACAGCTTCAATACTATTGGGTGAAAAACTGAAGCCATCTTCCACATTCAAATGAGGAATTTGAAGCTCAGATCTTGCTCTCAACAAATTATCTGTCTCCTTCACACCCATCTCGTTGTTTAAGAGCTCATGCTTTTTAGTAGAGGATGATTCCACAGAGAGGTGATCATTTCTTTGCCAGTGACCATTGAGTTGGCTTGTATCTGAATAAAGTTCTCTGCCTTCAGAAATCACAGGGATGTGAGGTTCCTCCGTGTTAGAGAGATGATGACCAGAAACATTCTCACTGTTATCAGTACAAATCATGTTCCTCGATGAAAATGAATTTACTCCCAAAGAACTGGGGCTATTGACTGGTGGCCTAATTACAATTGCAGGGGAAGATTTTACCTTTGATGCTGGATCATCTACACAAGAATCAATTTTTCTGAAGCATTTTTCATATAAAGCACTTTGTGGCTTTTGATAATTCCAAGAATTTGTTGCTGGTTCCAGGGATGGGGCCCGAGGATGAGGAGTTTCAGGAAGTACTGAAGTAGATCCCAGGAACGATGTTCTTGGAAAGTCAAGAGAAACAACCATGGGATTTGCTTTTGGTTCATAGAAGGACTTATTATTGAAATGATCTGGGCTGAGAGATCCAACACAATTGTCCCTTCCCAGAATATCAACATATTTTCTATCTGAAAGTACAGAACCTTCTTCACCATTGCTCACACCCTCAGCAGTAGGATCTCCTACAAATAAAGTTACAAAGTGAAAAATCTCAAAACAATAACTGTCAACAGCTGCTTTAGACAAGGTTTAGGTCAGGGTAACTCTATACACAATACCATTTGTATCACATCACTTTCCCTTTCACAATTAAGAAACCAAATATTCTTCCAGAAATAGAGGCTACACACAGATAAATATAGGGTTTCACACAGTGAGGGAAGAACAAGTTGGCCAGTGCTTTAGACAGTATATTGCCATAAATATTCAGAATAGCAAACAACAACTCAAACAACTAACCTCAGTTGGGAAATGAAGTTGCTAAGCTTAGATTAGACAAAGATATTTAAAGATGGCATGTCTCATCTGTGTTAGGCATAAAATATATTCCTTGTCATTCTATCTTAATAGACCTAGAAAAATCACGACTAAAAAGAAAAAAAAAAGTGTTAAAAAAAATCCCAAAAGAACAACCAAGATTATTTTTTTCCTTCACAGTTCGTCAATAGGCAGTCATCATCTGCTTTTCCAATGTAGCCATGATTTCAAATTTGTGACACGCTTCCACTACATTTTCCCACTTAGTTACAAACTGTCAATTGTTTTTATTTCTTCTTTTGGATGATACTGTAACACAAACTAAATATTAGTAAATACAAATAACAACAGTATTACAAAGACAGAATATTAAGATAACAAAAGGGTAATCCCAATTATTTTGCCAGGCTGCACAAATCCTATTTTGGCAATTCCAACCTAACTAAGCTCAGACTCCATTAAATATCATTTTATTGTTTCTCACCACCCAATCCCATTCTTTTGTGGATACCCATTATCCATGCAAAGCCTTTAGGCACATTACCATAATTTCAATTAAATAACCGGCTATCATGACTTTTTTCACAACCCCCATGTCATTTTGTCCTTCCCATTATCATTGTAATATCTGTGGCCTAAACAGAACAAGAAAAATTGAACTAGACCAAAACAGTGCTGATGTGCAAATTAAAAACATGAAAATTGAAGAACAAATTATTTCCTTGGCAGCATGTTCCATCTCTTTCAATATTAAGAACCACAAGACCAAAACCAAGCAAGGTCCCCAGCATTTTCAAAATAAACCTAAATATTTGAAGATGAGTGAGCATTCTGGTTCGTGGAAACTACTGGGGCATTTTAAACTCATGCTTGTGGTATTTTAAGCTATGGAAAGAAGAATATAACTGATAAATAACCCCAAATACATAAACAAATAGTTTTCATTAGAAAAGAAAAAGTAATCACAAATTCACAATGGAAGCTGATCAAAATTATGAATTTTAAAAAAAAAGGACAATGTGCTAGCAAGTGACTAGAGAAATGAAACTAGAAATGCAGGCTGCAGCAGAAAAAGATAATGAAGAGTCTCAGTTAAAGCAAAAAAGATAGAGAAAGAAAGATCAGAATAGAATAATAGAAAACTGACCAACCATAACAGAAATGAAAATATGTGGAATTTATGGAAATGATCTAGGGTCTATATATCCTACAAAGATGAGGATTTACCTTGATTGATATAACTCCTGTAAATGGATGAACCCACAAAATTTGACTCCTTTGAGCAAAGGCTCTCATCAAGTTCCACTTTTTTACCCTGCTCAATATCTGCCAATCCATTCCAAAAGCCACACCACCGAGAGGGGTACTCCAAACCAGACATACTTTGAGTGTAATCATCTAGGGAGGACGATCCATTCAAGTGAGCAGCATGGGAAGTAGATAACAAATCATAATTAGGTTCATTAAGGACCACCAAGGGACTATTGTCCTCAATTGCAGGAGCAACGTATGGGGGATAATACGGTTTGGCTTCAACAAGACTAGTCTTCATGCGGTCTGAGCATTGACCGAACGAGAACACATCAGTTCCAGCAGACACAATAGGGCTCAAAGGAGGCAAATGGGCTATCCCAGACACAATATGGCTCAAAGGAGGCAAATGGACAACCGGGGAATTGACAGGCTGAGAGACGGTGTATCTATAAGCATTAGAAGGCGGTACACCAGTGGCCTGGACCGAATCAACCGCTGAATTGGGATTGGAAAAGTAATCAGGTCTGGAGACGGGAGACTGAGGATGAACCCAATTGTGCAGAGATGAATTGAAGGGAGCAGCATAAGTTGATTCCGTGAAATTCACAAGTGGGTTTGAAAGGGGTTTGGAAACTGGTCGATCAACCGTAAAAGGCGGGGCTAAAGCCGACAAATTGGAAGATGATGAAGAAGATCCTCCATTACCAAAAGACCCAAAACCCATCATTTCCCCCCTTTTTTTCTACCTGATAATCGAGTCAACTGATCAAAACCCACAAAAATTTACATCAAAAGGAAGGCCATTGAATTGATTATCATAGCTCAAAATGAAAATAGCAAAAAACGATCAAGAAGAACAGTAATCAAACAGCATAAAGACAAACAAAAACCCAGTATAATCGCGATAAAACAATAGTAAATGGAATTAATCAGAGGATTAAGCATGAGATAAGCTCAAATTCAATGGGAAAATTGATGAGAAAACGAAAGCGAATACCAGTAGAGCAACGGCAGAGACCCAACGAGAGACGGAGCTGCGTTCTCTCTCCCCTTCTCTCTCGCTTTCTAGCTTTTGGCTTCATTTTTGTGTTGATTTACCTATATACCCCTGTAGCCTGGGGTAAATTCCTCTTCCATCCACTGCTTTTTTGTACTTTCCCATGGGTTTTACATGGTCATCCGGGATATTAACCTTTGATTCTTACCCATTTTTTAAAAAAAATATTATCTTTATAATTAAGTTAAATAATTTCAATTTAGGGTTTACACAAATTCAAACTATGACTTTGTTGGAATTTATAAATTTTTTTTTAATTACAGAAAAAAGGGCTTTGAAATTTTGGAGTAATTTTGACCATAAACTTTGTCTATTCTTATGGGTGTGGTAAAAAAAAAAATGTTAGGGTGTTTATTCAAATGTATTTCTTTATTTTTTTTGTTTTTAAAATTAAATATAAAAATATAAATTTATGTAATATATTTACAAATTACTTTGAAAAATTTTAAAATTTGAGTCAATAATTTTTTTATGTTTCAATTTTTTTTAAATAGTTTTAGAACCTTTATCTTTTAAGGTAAACATTTAAAAGTTTTGATACGACAAATTAATCGCCAATAATTTAGCATTTATTTTGGATATATTTTTTATTTTTCATTTTTAAAATTAAAAACTTTTATATAAAAATATAATATTTTATACAAAAATTATAGATTTATCCTATATCTTTAAAAATCACTTCGCAAAAATTTAACATTTAAAGTGGTTAATATTTTATTTTTTTCAACATAAGTCTTTAAAAATTACTTTATCCTCTATAAAAATTACCATTATTATTTTTTATTTTAAAACCAAAAAAAAAAATTGTAATCAAACGGGCACTTAGGTTATGTTTTGGAACGGTTTTTTAAAACAATTTTCTATTTTTTGGAGAAAGAAAAAACAAAAAATACTCTTAACAACAAAAAATTGTTTTTATATTTTCTGTTCTTAAAAATGAAAAATAAGGGGTTTTCAAAAAATATTTTTTAATTATTTTTTATTGTTTTCACTTGTTTTATTATAACTGTTTTAAGAAATAATTAGTAGAATTATTAAAAATAAACACTATATATAAAAATTATTTTTAAAACATATTTAAAAATATTAAAAATAGGTTAAAAATATTTTTAATTTCTAAAAAACCTTTTCTACAAAAATCATACAACAGTTTTTAAAATCAATCTATTTGTAATTTCGAAAACAATTATCAAACAAACCCTTATTTTTTATTTTCTAAAATTTTCATGATCAAACATGACTATGTGAGAAAAAAAATTCTATTATATATATTTCTTTTTTATATATATGTTTTTTCTCTGATTTTCTTTTAGAAAACATACCCTTAAAAGAAATTGGATAAATCTATATGAAGAGTTTGGCATACTCCCACAATGAAGATGGTCATGGGCCAAGCAAAATGCAGAGCCCATTTGGGACTTGAACTTGGCCATTTCTTATACCAACAGCTAGTGGCTGACTGATCAGCTTCACCCCATCACTATTATCAGCCCAAACTCTTCTGGAGCGGATGGGGATAAGAAGCAGTACTAGTTACTGCATCCATAATTTATCGACCTTAAGCCTTAGTCATGTGGGTGAGCATTTGGTGAAGTGAATTTCCTTCTATTTTCGCCACTTTCTTTTATTTTCCACACAAACAAACAGAACTTGCAATCACAATTATGGAGAATTGGCACTAGGTACTTTGTCTTGTTGCTCATAGGGAACAAACAATGATGGGATTCAAGAAGTCCCAGCAACCCAGCCTCCCAAGTCATCTGCCCGTTCAAATGTACCCTGAATTCAGCTCTTTTGATTAGGTTGAGAAATTTTGGTGAAGAGAGAATCCTTTTTCTTCATCTTATATCACAACTAATCTCTTCTGCATGGTGGGTTCTGCATTTAGTGCATAGAAAACCAAATTATGATCTTCGTCTTCCTCATTCCAAAAAAGGGGGAGACCCCTCAAAAGAAATCCAACCATTTTCAAAGCTCATTTCAACAAATGGTAGTAAGAATTTCAATATTATTTCATGAGATGGTGTTTGAATCTCACCAAAAAGCTGTGATGAATTTTACATATTTGGTAAGAGAAACAAAGGAGATATCTCATCTACACACTCTGCACTGCATAAATAGAAAAACAAAAAGCAAAAAAAAATCCAAATCCCAACCCAAACAATTAAAAAATAGAATAAAGAGAAAGAGAGAGAGAAAAAGACCATGAACAATTCAAAAACACAGCTGAAAAATTCTAGAAGTAGAGAAGGAAGGAAGAGTTGTCTTGAAGGGAAGAGGGACTGGAGAGACGGAGATTCCTGATATTGAGGGCACCCATATTATGCCTTGGGAGGAACAGCTGCTCTGTCATCCTTGCCAGCACCACTGCGTATTCCTCTAGCAGCTCTGTAATCACAGACACCATTATCATCTTCTCTTCCTCTCTGAAAGCTTTTGCTCAATGGCTATTTCAAAGGGAGCCTTTCAAGGTTGAGAGGCCAAGTAATGACTTTTCCTTCTAAGCCTCCGGTGTGGTGGTTATATTGAGATTGAAGGAGGAGGTGTAATGAAGCCAAACTTATAAGCTAATGGGATTGACCTACTTTAATTTGTGGTACTTCCCAATCTACCACACAGAGATCTTAATTATGATTTCATATATTAATAGCATAATGAGATTAGTTGTAGTCTGAGTTTTGTCAACTCATTCATCAATTGTAATCATGGTAATGTTTTACTTTCACATGAGACTCAAATGAGATATATACTCAAATCACATCTTTCCTTTTAGGCTGATGATGTGTGGGGTAGAGTGAACTGAGTTGAAGAATCAAGGGTGGAGATGCAGTGGTTTCCAAGTTTGAATTTCAGTGTTGGCACCGGTCTGGCCCTACAACTCCTTGGGACATCAGAAAATGCAAGGTGAGCTGCAGTTGCTTAAAGTAAAATTATGGCCATGTGCATGTTAACTGTCGTGTGAATTCCTATATAGGGTAAAAGAACCTGTTGATTTCCTAGCTAATTAAGAGCCCTATCTCCACCAACCCCACTCAACATTTTGACTCATGATGTTGTTGAATGTAACTCTCCTGAATAAAACATAAATATCTTATTCGGATAGTTTGATTGAAACCAATGAGGCTCTCACCATGAGGACCACAAGTTTTCTTGTATATTTTCTCTCCCTTCCTGTGAAAAAATGGAGACCTCAATTAATGCCAGGGTGTGTGTTGTTGTCTTTATGTCATTTGCATAATATTGCTTTCATGTAGGATCCGAATGAAATTTTCTGTTTCAGGGGTCATTATATGTTTCATATCTCAAACATTGTGAACACAACACATGACTCTTTCCTTGGTGGGGTAACTACATGCCGTTTCACCTTTTAGAAATCACCATCTACAAAATTTCTCTCAGCAAATGATATGAACTTGCGAGTTTGTGATGAGATTTTGATGCATCAGGGTAGAAATCATTCTTCTAACGCGTTGTGGAGCCCTTGAACAGGAAGGGACTATTGGCGCACACCCTTGCTGACCTGTTAGATATAATTGAAAGAGCAAGGACTTTTCACAAAACTTACCAAACAAGGCGAAAGAAGGAAGGAGAAGCAACCGAATTTGTCAAAAAGATGTACATTTAGGAAGCCGGAATGCTTGAAGAAACTGTGGTCCACCAACTGATCATGTGGGAAATGTATGTTGGCCAATTTACATCAAATCAAAGTTCTCAGAAATGAGGAAGTTGTGTTTTATTCTTATTTATCCACTTCCAATTTTTCTTTAAAAGGAATATGATCTCTTGAAGACCATCCTCCATGCTTTCCAGCTAAGAGAGCGAACTCTAGTTAAAGTCATAGGCTTGGGATCTTTCACGGGTTCTTCCATCTCCGCGTTGTCTTCATCATTCCAGAACCGGGCTTCTTTCCTCTTGGTCCTCATGGTCGTTAGCACATCATATTTGTTGCATATTCCCCACACTGTCACCTTCTGCTGATTATAATCCACATTCACTGAGTATATCCCTGCACGTCATCCAAATAAAATGAAAACCATATATTTCAAGGACTAGGACACATCAATTGGCCTGGCTTTGGTTTGCTTGGCTGCCCTTCTCTCTTGAATGGGCTGCTGGCCATGGTTGAGACCCCTCCATTAGGTGGAAGCTTGATTCTTGAAGTTTCCCCACTCAATGGGTCAGAGTGATGCATATCCTAAAAATATGTTTACCATAGATAGTAACGATTAGGATGGCTTCTCTCTGGCCCATGAATAATTGTAGGCATGTGTTTTCACTTTATTTGTCTGGTATGGCTTTGGGCTTGGCCAAATTACAAACTTTAACAGAAGTCAGTGCTCAAGCCCAGGACAATTAAGCACAGACCAACCAACCAACAAATCACATGAAAAATGCTCTGAGAGTAAAGAGAGCTATATTGGCATGCATATTTTTGGATTTACCTTTAATTCCGGCTAATGTCTTCTTTACTTTCTTCTCACATCCATATGAGTACAGAGGCACCATCATCTCCACGTACTGTGCTTCCACGTTGTTGGAAGCTGGAACAATTTGCAGGTTCGCCATTGGAACCTTACAGATTATCGATCTTGTTCTGGTCTTGAGCAATTATTATTGTTATTATACTCATGAACTAGTAGTTGGGGATGATGGTTGTCTATATTATATATAAGAGCACTGATGGGGGGCTAGTTCCTTCTTGTGTTCTCTGGAAACAAAGGAGAGTAGGCTGTAGTCTCTTTTTCCTTTCTTTACTTTGTTTATGTTTCTTGATTGATGATGTTGTTTTTCATGCCTTCCTGTTCATGCACGGCGGCTTAATTAAGTTAGATTGTGAGGTTTGTATTCAAAAGATTCTTTGATTAGGTGATTGTTGTTTGAAGGGGGAATGGGTTGTGACTTGGACAAAGTTAAAGATGTGTCAGCAACTTTGTTGCCTAAGAAAAGGGCTTTGTACCTTTTCATGGGAATTGGATATCTTGAAGTTTGGCTCCCATGTGGTCTGTTTTCCTTATTGAAGAAGTTGCCTCTTCTAAGATTGGAACTTGTGAAACTTGTGAAACCAAGATCCATATAACCATGACTAGCATCATCATTTGTGCACTCATGGGTGACACCACCATGCACATGCTCAAGTTCTTTCCTTCGCAACAAAACCAAAGTGCCATCTTTGAATTATAGAGTTCTGTTAAGAAACCTCCAAAAATGGATTTGGATCCTCCCCAACACATCACACTTCATCATCTCAGTATAAATCTTTGTTTAGTAGAGTTGTGTGCCATAGGAAAATCACATAAATATTGATCTTTTTACATCGTAGATGACAAGATAGCCTATGCTTCCCACCTTTAGAAAAAGGTAATTAATTGATAAGCATATATACTTGTGAATACATCCAAAGTTGAAAGTAACTCACACCTTCAACACCCAAATATGGATAAGATGCATTGCACATTCATGCTGATATCATAGCCCACATTGATGTGGTTTCAAAACCAATACTTTGTTGTTATTCAGAATCTGATTAAAAGGGGGGAAAAGGAAGGATAAAGGATAAAAAGGAGAGAGCACATATGTATGAGTACTGAGACACAACCCATATTTACGGGTCATGGAGGTACATGCTTCACAGGCACATACAGATAAAACTTTATTTGACCCAATGGTAGAGCCTCCATGGCTTCCCAAAGTGGCCCATTCCTATCTATTTTGCCCCACAGATGGCTAATACCTAATCTCAAACAGGGTAGGGTAGGAAAGTTGTGGTTATCTCCCAGCTAAAACAGGACCCTTCTTGCTTTTTTGGTCACTAACCTTTACTTTCCCTGTTTAATTGTGGTGGGAAATTTGCCATTTAATATGGGGTGGTGCTCCTCTGAAAGGACAGCCCTTGGGCCATCCCTTTCAATAGGGACATGGCATAAAATTGACTGCAGAGGGTTCCTTCTCACATCTAAGTTGTAGTGTTTTGAGCCAAGAAATTCAGACATGGTGGTGATAAATATGGGCAAGGAAGAAAATTTGTTGAATAGTTGTGTGATAATGTTGTTATCTTTAGATGGGATTGTCAAATTTGTTTTATTTTCATCTTTTTTCAAGAATGCAACACTTAAAAGAACTTTATTACGTGGTATGTCGGTTAGGCGTATGGCAGATAAAAGAGACAAATAGACAGGTGTTTGATGGCCTCACCACCGCCATTGCCATGCAGCATTTGATAAAGGGTCCCATAGTTCTCTTCCTTGCCTTCTGGTCCCTCCATGGGGGCTTCACCATGTGAATCCCACGTCTCTGATTTCTCAGGGAATCTCTATGCATCTCTATTATCCCATCCTTCCAATTGTAACGTGACATCCACAAAACTGGAACCTGCAGATCATGGTAGTTTTTAAGAATTCAGCAACTTACATAAGGTTCTAGATGACATACATGGTTTTCTTAGTTTATGTTGGCCTCTTGGGGTATGTGTTAGAGGGTTAAAGCTTTCTTTATTGTTCCACACGAGCTTTTATTTTTTTGAGGAAATCTGTTCGTCAATGGGAAAAGTATCATCCATCTTTTGATTAATTAAAGATGACAAATGCCTCTGTAACTTTTGTGATGTAGCAGGCACCTGATACACCACTTTCAGTGTCCATTGTGTTACATTCTTCTTTGGAGTTTATCATCATATTTGTTAAAGAATTATACCAAAAGGACAGCATGATAAATGGATCATGTATAGATTATTTAGTATATAATACATAAGATACAGAATGATTATACCAGCAATCGGTTTGGATCTGATACCATTCATTGACACTCTCCACCAAAGTCCTAAGTTCTCATCCCCAGGCAGTGTATTGAAATTACATCGTAGGATAATTGCTTAATTTACTAAGAAAATTTTGATTATGAGATGCAACAAGCATTGGGGTTCTCATCACTGAAGAGTTGGGGAGGTGGCATTCGCTCAATGACATAGAGCGGTTGATAGTAGTACATCATCCTCTTCATTGTTTCATCATCCATGGGGATCTCTCCAACTTTACCCTCTTCCTTGTTTTCACCACCCTTCTCTTCTTTGTTCTCATTATTTTCACCACCATTGCCTTCCTCACCTTTCTTTGCTTCTTCTGGTGGTTTGCCCTCCTCTGCTTTCTCTGCATTTTCCTCTTTCTTTTCTTCAGGCTTTGCTTCTTCAGCTGGCTTCTCACCCTCTTTGTTTTCCTCCTGCTTCTCGGGTTCAGGCTGTGGAACAATACGTGCTTGCTTTTTGGTGCGTCTGTATACATAATCAACAAGCCTGTCTGCATCCATGGTACCAGTAACTGTGACTTTACTGGTACTCAGCTCCGTCTCCGCAGTCTGTACTCCTATATTGATTTCCACAAACATCATATATCAAGCACTGAATCATCATACAATCAGCAATAGGATGGTGCAGTTACATCGCAGCTCAGTTTCTTAGAACTTCAAGAAATTCCCTTCTGGCCTACTTTCTTTCTCCTTTCTCAGAAAATCAGGACACACTAATCATATATTAGGAAACACCCTTTGGCCAATTAAGTTTATTAATCTCCATTACCACCTTTCATTATTGTTCCATGAAGTTGGCCAGTCACAATCCCAGTGGCACGACACGTGTAGAGTCATCTAGGGACTGATAGAAAAGCCAAAAAAGTATGGAATAACCGAACCTATCCTGAATCTATTAGAATTAATAATCCTTTCTAATGGAATATTTCTGCTTATACACCTTTTTGATCGGTGCATACAGCGATTTGTAACCGATATAAGGTAGTACCTACCTCTCATTTTGAGAATCTTTCTCTTGAGTTGGGCAGCACAGGCCTCACAGTGCATGTTCACATTGAGTTCCACGGTTGTTAATCCACTAACCTGGAGAAAATGGAAAATGCCATCAAATCAGCAGGAGAATTTATTTTATTTTATTTTATTTTATTTCATTTTTCCAAGTAGTTGCTGCATGAAACCTGTGAACTAACAACTTCTGGCATGGGCTCTCCCTCAGCTTCAGGCAGAGGGGATAAGACTTTAGCTCTTCTCTTGGTTTTCTTCATTATCCTATTGCACACAGCTTGTGGTTCAACTATTCCCTTTATAGTCACCTGGTTTTGAGCCATATCAATCATAACCTCCTCGACTCCTGCAAATGATGACAACAATGACAAAGAATCAGGTAATGAGAGAGCTGTGAGTGAGCTATATTCACGTGGACAGGAAGAAAAAGAGAGAGAGAGAGAGAGAGAGAGAGCTCTTATTTTCATGAGGGACCTCTCTATCTTCTTGGCACATCCCACACAATGCAAATCTACAAACAAGACAAATGGTAATGGTGGCTTAGGTTCCTCCTTCTGCTCTTCTGGTTTTTCTTCTTTCTTCTCCTCTGCTTTTTCCTCCTTCTTCTCCTCTGCCTCTGGTTTAACTTCAGCTGGAGCTTGTTCCTGCCTAGATAACATTATCAATAAAAGAAATCAATGCAGGACTGAATCATACATAAAAAAATAAGATCCACTGAAAAGAATGAAGTACTCAAGAAACAGAAAAATAATCCTAAAGCCCCATTTCACCTTAGCTTCTTCACCCATTGATTATTCTCTCAAACTGAGAAGGATTCAGTGAAAAATGAGGGAGAGGCCTGAGAAAAGAGAGGAGGCAGCTTTTATACGTAGAAGTCAGATTGTAATGGGCGGTGGGTTGTGCAGTTTTTATCATATAAAGCAACCACACTGATTCCAGAGCACATGCAACACCACTAACTGCTCTGGGTACCTATTACTTAACTATTTCTTTTGGAGTTGTTTTCAATCTCCAAGGCTGAGAAGAAGAGAAAGGGGGGGAATAACAACTGGGCAGGGTCGGCAGATTTATAGAGAGAAGAGAGGAGGGCTGATGAAGCCAAGCAAGAGAGAATGATACATATAATTAAGAAGGAAAGCACTCCCATCACCCACCAACTGGTGGATTTTACATTTTTGTTTATAAGGTTCCATGAGAATGTGGTCAAGTGGCAGACATGTGTGACGAGGTATCTAGGCAATCTGTAAACCAAGTTTGTCCGTAAACTTAGAATGGATCTGGTGTGGGAGACACCACACATCTACAATGACCAAAACCAAGTAGGTCAATTTTTCTGATTAAATCTAATGACCGACATCCATATTAGAGGAAATAGGTCATTATAAAATGATACTAGAACCAATCCCAAACTCTGATGTGACACTTTTTCTGCTCGACCTCATAAGAAATGTTTGTCTATTTGAGTGGTCATGTAATCGTGTGGGATAGAGTAAGGATGTTGTGTTTTGCATTGGTAGTGATTGTATTTAGTAGAGTTCTTCTTACTATGTAAATGTGTTTTAAAGTCATGAGAGTTTATTAGACAGGATGCGGATAACTCTTTTTATAAATATATTGCCAAAAGTAGCCTTATCATATCTAGTACTAATAGCCTAGTGCTACATCCTTTCTATACAATTTAGTTGAAAAAGAAGGTATTTTAGTAACTTAGTAGCTGGGGTGAATGAAACTTAAGGATGCTAAAGGGGTTAGGGTTTTGCGTGTAAAGATCTGCATAGTAGAAAGTAGGGATCACATGGGTTGCTACATTACCATTTAGATCACAAAGCTTCACCCTTTTTTTTCCCTTTTTCAATTGCTTCCCCTTGCTGTTCTTTTCGATAATTGGAAAGTTTTTCTGTTAGGCCTCTCTATCTCATCAAGTGATTAGTTGTTCTTCAACATCAGATGGGTGGGACATTGTTTCCCTAAATATGAACTCTCACTACCATATACCAAACTGCAACCTACCCTCTACTTAACCATTTAGATTGACAAGCTACATTTCCCCTCCCCCTCAATCAAATCAAAACCAAAACTGCCCTTCAAAGGAAAATCTGAAAACTCATCCCCACCCTTTTGGTTTCTGGCTTTTGTCTCCAAAGTTTGATAGAGAAACTTACACCAAAAGAAGAAGAAACCCAACTCAATTTAGGTGTCAAACGTGGAAATGACTCAGCATGGGACAGTAACAAGCACCAACCATGAAA